>JALLAZ010000155.1:0-20799 GCA_036939755.1 Stephanodiscus triporus
ACATGATACGTTCAATGGTGACATGGTCGGATGACACCTGGTGTGCATTAGCAGTATTTCCCGCCTCTGCAAGTGCTGCAGAATATGCAGCGCAGGTCCAACTCTAGAGCATTTTGTGGCGCGGGTGCCATCATAGGGACGTAGGGAGCCAGGACATCTGGAGGTATCGAGAGTATAGCCGCGGCTATTCGAATGGCAAGATTCATGATCTGGGCGTGTTTTTATCCTCTCTCTCATAGAAAAGAGGGAGGAGAATGAAGGAAGAGTGAGTATCGTAGTATGATGTACGATACGTATCATCTTCTGTCTGGAATAGATACATGTCTCTTTCTAGAGTTAGATACAACAACATAGCCTGAGCGGGCATTTACTCGACGCGACGCCGCAGACGACAACGCATTCTCTCGCAATAATAGCAAATAAGTTGCTGGATTGGCAAATGGCCCCTACGAACAACGAGTCGGATCATGCGCCGGCGCAGCCTCGATGCAGAATGTCCCAGCAACCGCCAACGGGAACTGCGAGATGACGCCCGCAGTTACATCCATCGGTCGTCCGCCCGCAGTTGCAAAATCAGGTGACCACGCATGACTCCAAAAGCAGCAGGTGATCTGCCGACACTGGGACTATCCATAACGACAACAACGCCTGACTCACGATCGTTAACAGTGATGACGTTGGGGAGGATCACACCGACGAAAATGGCCAGCAGAAGATTCGAGCCAAGCGTATGAGAAGATGCAATCGAGTCGCACTCTTTTTATTCCTCTCAGCTCTCATCAATAATTATCCTAATTATACTTTGAATCGTCGATTCCTTGACGAGCGAGTACATACCGAACCGATCATTCCGTTAATTTGGCATTAATTGGCATTTTCCCTGGCCCCCCCCCCCCCCACCCGACGTTTTCATTTTCTGGCAGTCTCTGGGGTAATTCTAGGGCTGCTTGGCATTATTGCAACATCATACTATGTGAAGACGACATTGAATAATATGATTGCCGAAGAGGTAGTTGAACTTCAGGGAGATGTTGAGCAGCAAGTTTCAACAGATTGCGATGGTGAGGGACATTCCTTTTGACGAGGCGAAAAAAGTATCGTTGGCGGCGCAGGTGGCGATGGAATGAATCCATCTTCGGTAGAATGCAATCAAAGGGACCTCACGGTTAATCTTGACCAGGCATATGATGATGTCGTTGGTGGCGTGGATGATAGAGGGAGTACAACATCGGCAGCTGGCGATCAAAGCGTGGTCTCGGTTGGTCTCTACACAATACGAAGATTAACACATTTCCACGGTCCATGATGACCAAGAATACCAAGGCAAAGCTGTTGGGCAAAGCTGTTGGCTTCGCCGGTAAAACAGTGTAGGCTTTGCCACACAACTCCAACCCGAAGACATGGCGTTCTAGAATTGGAAAAAGGCAGGATTAGAGAAATCATGTAGGTCGCAGACCTGGGTAGAAAGAGGATTTGGCTCCTTGCCTAATTTAATTTTACTAATTACAACACAAAGATGAATATTGAGATGTATCACAACCACACACTACAGATGCGGGAGGCACGGGCACAAATTCATCTCCTCGGTCTCACGCTGCTGCCTTAGCGGGCTGAGTCGTGGGAATAAGCTTTTCACCCTCCATAAAGGAATACTTTGGCTCGAAGCAAAGGCACAAGAGTAGCGCGGACATGCCGAAGAAACCAATAATAAATACCAATGAACAGACAACGATAACTGTTGCTCCTGCTTGCTTGTAGGAATCAGCGTATGCGGCGAGGATGTCGATTTCGCCAACAGTTGCGTGAATTGTGGATGCTTCGTACCAGTACATTGGTAAAATCTTGCCTCCAACAACATTAGGTGTGAACACACTCGCCGCAGAGCAAGGATAAGTGAAGTTACTCCTGCCAAGTGTCTTGAGATCATTTTTGTCTGCTGCCGCCATGGCATTGAATGTTGCAGCACCTGCGGTACCATAGCAAGAATCTGCTCCTCTGGAGTTTACAGCCAACTTGCATTTTGAATTGGTGGATGGATCGCATTCCCAAATGGAATAGCTTGTGCCAAACCTCATCCTCTGGCGAGCACCCAAGCCCGTGCCAACTTCGATGTCTATGTGTGATAGCAGGACGTCTTTTTGAGAATCGACGTATGCCTTGTCAACAAGTTGATAATTAGATCCGGTGTTACTAGGGTCAAAGACGCCAGGAGCCGACGAAGCTGAGGTTGGACGGTAAATCTTGACGCCATTGCCATCGACCCTTCCAACGTACGTGTTATTTTGTTGCGTGTATAGCATCGCGTCGCCGTTCAAGAAAAGTGGATGGTGAAGATACTCAGGACGACCAGTCACTGATTGTTCGCTCAAATGTCCTACGGGCTGCAAACCATCGAATGGCAATCCGGTGCCATCAGCTATAGCCTTGTTAGCATTGAGTGCCGTTGCGATAGGCCTTAGTCTCGCACTGACAATGCATGTATCACTTCCACAGATTTGATTCCGGACACCTTTGTCACGAATGCCTTCGAATGCAAAATTGATGGACTTCTTTGCATCGGGAACGTAAATAAGGCGTGTTACGTTTGCGGGAATACCGTCAGTGATTTGGCTCGCACCAACCTTCAACGTCAGACCTTTGGGTGCGAAATATTTTCCAGATCCACCGGTAACAGCGGTGACGTATTTCTTCGATGCAGGGTTGATCACGTCATCCTGGCGCATTCGAGCATTGCCTGTGTGGTAATAGGTAACATGCTCCTTGCTTCCATCGTAAGACTCGTAGTGTCCAAACTTCTTATGCTCGTCGAGTGAGGTTCCGAGAGCAGGGCACATGAACTCAGATGCCGAGTTTGGCTCCTCCCTCTCAATCCAACTCCGAAGAGCCGTGCCAAGATCAACTGTGCTGGCGACGGAGATGTCCATTCCAGCATAGTTCGGATCGACAACTCCAGCCACCTCGAACAGACACCCTTCACCCCGGAGGTCGCTTCCATTGTGTTTTCCGGCAGCCAGACAGCATCCTTTACTTGACCACTCATCGCTTCCATTGGCGCAAACGCACGCCTCATATCCCGAGGCACTTGGATTGAGTTGGAGAGCAGCATTGGTTGCTTTGCATTTTGCAATTGCTTCGAATGCTGACGTGTACGGTTTGCACTCGATCCCGCCGAGCTTGACCTTGTCAACATCGCTTGTCTCATGGCGTCCAGGAGCTTGTCCCACACAGTTTCCGTTCTTAAGACAAGTGGAATAACAGACAGAGCCCACCTTGCTCGTGTACTCGGCAATGTTTCCAAGCTTGAAGGAAAGATCGGCGTCCATCTTCCCCGTTAGCATGCGCTTTGAAAGTTCTGTTGAGCTCAGTGGAGATGTCAACGATGTCTTCGCCTGCGTCAGTTGAGCACGGAAGGCAACCCAGCCGAGGTATGCCGATGGATACCCAAACATTAAGTCATTGATGGTGTGGCTTTGAATCAATGCGGTGTGGATTTTCGTTTGTCCAAATGACGTGGCAGTGAAAGCGCTGCCTGATCCATCGTACTTCATCTCACCAGCGGACTTGACCACGGCGCCACCATCATATGATGCCAATAGACTCAACTTCGACATGATAGGACCCTCATCGTTGAAATACGAGTTGCAGTTTGTGAATGCAGGAGGCACGCCGGTGTTTCGTGACGTAGTAAGCGTAAATGCATCGTCCATCATGCAACAGGCGCAGTTGGTAGCTGAAACATCTCCCAGCTCGTTGACGGCGCACTGCCTTTTACCATCGACGCCAATGTTTGCAATTTGTTGCCCAGTGCATTCTAACGAAAGGATCATGTTAAACTCGTCGTTCGTTGCGCCTAAAAATGAGAGGTAATCAGGGGAGAAGTTTACGACGATGTCCGTCATTGATAGGTGATTCGCCAACACTCGTTTTGCAGAGAGTGTAGCCTTGCTCTCAGCGACCGTAAGGCTGAAATCAGCGTTTCGCTTCAAATTCGATGTGGCCTTTACATCCTTGTCGAGAACGAGGTATGCGTTGGCAGTACTATAATCGAGAGCGCCCTTTGGATCAGGTTGGCTAGCAGCTGTCAAAGAACTCGTACTTTGAGATACATCATATGCAACGGTGTATTTCCTAAACAGGCGTGCGAAAGAAAGGAGACGAATGTTTCGTTGTCAATGTCTCGCGACGGCTGCACTGTGAGAAGAAGTCTCTGCGTCACGCACCTCAAATTGTAGGGTCCTTGCTCAACCACAACAGCATCACTTCCGCCGAGATATTCTTTCGGGTTGTGAATGCTGTAGAAATTGTACTTCAAGTCGGTTGCTGGCTTGTCTGCAAGGCTGACCGATGTCAGTTTTTTCAATGTCTTGCTGTCGCCCAAACACGTCTTTGAGGATGGTATCCAGGGAAAAGTAGGAGACAGTGAAGCTGAGACGAGAAATGGTGGAACGAAGGGCTGGCACATAGACGGTAATGAAGGTAGATATCAACACTTACATTATACATGGATCCACGGCCTGCTCCCGTGAGCTGAGCGTTCAATTCACTTGCTTTGTCGACGGCATTGTTGTTAAACACCCTTTCCATTGTCACATAGCAAATCACGAGGACGATGAGGCCTCCGCCCTAAGAGGAGAGGGTGAAATGGAATCATTATTAGATTGTTTGCATCCAATGAAAGGAAGACCAGCATGTTCCAATGACTTACTCTAACTACATTGCTGTTGACCATCTTGACTGATCTCTGTTGGTCTCTGCGTAGTTTCTTGAAAACAAAAACAAACAGAGAGTTGAATTTTAACATTTTATTTTAAACTCCGATGTTCGGGGCGGGGTCCTTTTTTCCTCTCTCCTAAAGGTATTCCCCCTCTCCGCCGGTCCAGAAGTGCTATTTTTCAGCACAACAATGGGGTGAGGACCCACACAATCTTGCTGTGCTAAAGCTGTGCGCACATTAACTTTTTGATACTTATATCCGCCCTTTTCTTAACATCGGCCGAGACGGCATGCAATTTCTTCTCGTCAACTTTTTTTCTCGTAGGCCACCTTTTACCGTTCTCTTCGCCAATGTCATCAGAATTCTTCAGGTCTAGAGGAGTAGACTTTTTGGTGCTTGCGTGGAGAAAAATTTCCACTACCCAATCGATTTACGCGGTGCTTTGTCCGCAACTATCTTTTTATGCCCAGCCGCTTGTCGACCACTTCCAAATCGACTTCTGTCACTGACTTTTGCAATTCGACTGCCAAATTGGATTGCGCGTTTCTGGAGCACGGAGCACTCCTAAGAATGAGAATGGAATTATTCAACGTCAAAGAAGGAGGTAGAGCTCATGTCATTATAACATAATACACCAATGTGTCACAATCTTACCATTACACCAATCAATTGCGCAACTTTGCGAAGAATTAGCTTGTCTCCCTCTCCTAATGGTCGCGTCATATCACACTTTCGTTCCAATGGAAGCGCATCCAAATAAGCCACCACATCCTCATCTAAGTAAGGGTAACGCCCCTCCTTGCCGTGGTCAGAGAGGCATCGATCGTCCCGTCCTAGATTGCGGGTCCAGAGACGATTGAATTCCATTTGAAGCTCCATTCGTAGCGCTTCGTATCCACCACGCTGGTATGTTGTTCTATGCCTGCCATACCCCGCCATCTGCTCGTCTGCACCTACGCCGGATAGAAGGATCTTTGCCTGGGACGTGATAATTTTATGCGTATTGCTGACTTGAGCATTACTGGCAGAAAAAGAAGAGGGCAATTGACGTTCGGCAGTTGTATTTTTTGCTCCTGCGTTTGATTTAATGTTTTTCGTTTGTTGGTCATCGATTTGATTGTGGGCAGTGCAGAGCATTGCTCTTCTACCAAGGTATGAGCTAACAGGGCCTTGGAATTTACCACAACATACCTTGCATGCTTGAAATACACAAGACTGAGAAGCAAGGCGAGTGCAATTGTCACTGATGCAGGACGGGAGAGTTTTCGACGACCCTTTGCTAACGTTAGCTGTATGCCCGGTTGAAAATCTAAGTAGCGGTTCTTGTTGTCGCGTTGACACGGTCTCGTTGCACGCCACTGCCTTATCGTCTATTCCTTTACTTGCCTCATCAATTTCGTTCATATCCAAAACCCTCCCCTCTCCACGACCCGCAAACCAAAATGCAGTCGCAATGTTGAAATCCATTGTCGAGTCCAAAGGGGCTATCAGTTGCAGAATATGACTTTCTTGTTCCAAGACTTCAAGATAGGGCACATCGACCGCTATTAATCTCCACCTTCGTTCTGGAAAGCGTTCCGATATTTCGCTGAAGGAGAGGATCGCAGCCAGTCGATCAGGCGATGTAGTTTTTCTTCCAAGATCAGAATCAGTATGGAAAGAAACATTTATCAGATCAATCGGTTGCTCCGAAGGAACGTGGCGATTACACAATGCTGCAAGAACAACAGAATCGATACCACCCGAAAAAAGCACAGCCACAGATGCGTCCGAGGTTGATTGTGATTTGGGAAGTGGGGCTCGCATCACACGTCGTTTTACCGCCCTGTCGAGAAGGTTGCGCAAAATCTCTGCCGCTACCTCGATACCGCCCGTTTGCAAAGCACTGTCATGTGGAATGGCTAGTACATCCATATTGACAACTCGGGCTACCAGAAGAGACGTCTCTATACCTGTGCATGGATCCAATCTGTACACTATGCCCGGTGGAATTTCTTCCCAATTACTACTGTTCGGAATGTGCCCTTTGTCCAGAGTCCCCATCGCTACCGATGACAAAGCCACGACACCACGCAAAGATTTATTGACGAGTAGGGAACGCCTCCCTAAAAAGTCTCTACCGTAGTAAATGCAAGCTGAGAACGCTGACGCGACTAGTAAAATGAATGAAAACTCTCCATGTATTCGGCTCATGGCCTCTGAAATAGCCTCGTGCTCTCCCAAGCCAGAATTTTGCGACGTTGCGATTGCCTCTCGTATCAGCTCAGTAATCAACATCGTATCTGACGTCGTAGTTGATATGAACTCAACCATGTCTCCATGACGACTACGATCATTCTTGAATTCGCTCGCCCCTCCGACAATTTTTTTGTACGTATAGCATTCTCCATTCCAACAGAGAGCGCAATTCAGTGCCTTCTCGTCACCATTCGAGGAGGCAGGGATCGGAAATGACAACGGCTGTCCCACGGGGCGTTCGCCACGCATGTGAAGTACGCTGGCGTGAAGAGTTAACGACCATCGTTTTTCGGGTGCAACCTCGACGTTACTGGCATAAGCGGGAGTGAAATTTAATTGCCCGAAGGGGACATCCGGCCCGCGTCTTGCCAGAGATTGGGAGAGTCTATGGTTAAAATCTCCGTGAAGCCCTTGATTTTGGCTGTTTTCGAAGGTGGGAAATGATGCAAGAAGACCTATGCCACACATGATGATAGTCCGAACCCGTCCCTCACTAACATGAAGAATGATGACTATCCAACGCCCTCATGTCCATGTCGTCGAACTTGCTTGAAAGGCACATTCACCCTTTTGACTCGCTAAGGATCGTATGCTTCTGAAGGTATCGTAAACCGCAAGTACTTATGTACCCTAAGTATCGTAATGTGTCCCGCCCACGGAGACATACAATGGTTATCGTAGTATGGTAGTACTACTCTACTCTACATAATATATTATTATGTGTATGTTGTAGAGTTGAGTAAGTACCATATGGTAATATGTAGATCCTCGCCAACGAAACAATTCAGAGACAGATTCCCCCCGCCCTGCCCCCCAACGCAACCCCCACCGCCCCAAACAACCACCACAGACCCCACCTATCTACCGTTCTTCCACGATGGCACCATCAGGTCCAAAGCTAGATTTTATTGGAGCGTCCGAGGTGCGTTAAAAGTCGTGGCATTGATGGGCGGGATTGTGGCGCTCAGTTGTGTGTGGTAGGCAGTCGACCGTTGTCAGTTGTCATGATTATATGCATTACAAGCAAGGGACAGTCATAATCTTGGAGGTTGAGTGAAAGGATACAAGACAGCGTACTCATTAATGTGGTTCGTGAAGGAGACCGCCCATCGTCAGCTAACTCGGATCGAATTTGAGAAATTTGAGAAGACCGTGTTTTTAATTATCTCCGTTGACGAAAACGAAAAGGAAAATTTAGTCTGCAACCGTTGTCAACGTCGACTTCGTTGAAGAGCCTCCTTTTTCGCTAGATAGTATCCGAGGAGAAGATACGCGACAACGATTGTCTCAGATCAGGCCGATACGTCTTAAGCGTCTGGCTCAATCCTCTTCTCAAGTATGCAATATCTTTTGTCGGATTGTTGTACTCACTTTTTTCTTAAACGTTTCAACAGACAATTATTACTGTCGCATTCATTCCATTGACTTCCCATGACATATATGAGCTTCAGTGGAAAGAGTATCCACAGGTATGTTCAGGTACAATATCTCATTAGATTTCGCCCCCACCATTCCAATTTGAGTGTTCAATAGGTTTTTAGAAAGTTATCTCATAACCTGCCAATGACTGTTCCGAACTCTAGAAGTGGGAAATCGACGGGAAAAGCAAAACTATAAATGTCAAAGAAGTATCCAAGAATAGAAACAACAAAATACAGGCCAATATCGAAGATTTAAATCCCGGAACAACATACACGGTGCGACTGAGGGTACTACGTGTGGTGGCTTCGCAGGGTGGATCAGCAACTCCGGGTAAACCTAGTCCGGAATTAATCATTGATACAGAGGCTGTTAGTTGTACTCCAAAAGCATCACAGTGTATAATTTTGTGATGGATACCAACAATTAGAGATGGGTACAGCTGACGAGTTTTTGGTTGGGCGAAGATGGGGGCATGCACTGAGTGATCATTCTTTATGCCCAATTCACCAGAACAATGCTGCAAGGCGTTACATAAGTTGAGGTGATTGTAGAAAACCCTTTTGGTAAATTAAATTGTTTGGTTCTATCTGTTTATGTGAAATAAGTTTCTTGTGGGATCCAAGCAGCAGTAGCATCAAAGGTGTGCTTCAAACGCTTAAGATAATTCATCTTTTTGCCATACTTTTCAATGGTACTCTATTGTTTCACAAGATTCAATTGGGTGAGTGAAAGCAACACAGAGTGACAATCAGAGGATAATTGTGCCTATGTGGAGGTCCAATAGTACAAATTGTGCAAGGCAATTATCATTGGTCGTTGCATAGTTTTAGCAATTTCTTTCATTTGTTATTCTATATGAACTACTAACACAGCCTGGCTGATTCCTGAGCCCCACATACTGAATCCAGTTTAGTATTGACTACTGGATCCAGTAAGACTCCATATGAGTCAAAATCTTGTGCCTGCACTAGTGCTTGTGTGGTGCCCAGTGCATTGCTGTGTTTTGCATGGCCTTTATCTTTACTGGCTCTGTCAGATCCATTGCGTAGGTTCATCATGATGTATGGGGGTGAATTAGGAAACAATCATCTTTGATGGTCGATTCCAGATTTTAGTACAGCTCACTATCAAGGAATCCTTGCCAAAATGGTACATAAAAAGTTAATACATACAAAATACAAGGACCATAGCCATAGCCGTAGGCATAGAGTGCCCACCTCTAATCTCCGTCATTGTGGCACAGCATGTGATAAATTTCCAACATACCACCACCATAGCGGTGATGTCATCATGGTATTGAGTATTGACAGCAATGATCCCAACACAGCCCATCCCCACCACCACCACCACCAGCAGCCAAGTAGAATGATCTGCTGTACGATGGGAGAATTTACTGCTGGAACCACATGGCCATGACAACAATGATGACATTGACAATGTCTAAAGCTGAAGTTGGTGGAGGCGGAGGAAGAGCTTACTGATACAAAACTGCTCTTCCTCATCAGGTGCTGTTATAATTGACAAATGTCTGCAACACATCACAATCACAATCGCAATACAACAATGACAACATCACTGACATGTCCATTAACATTAAATTAAAATCAGCCGCAGCAGGCAGCAGCAGCATGCGACATTGTAGACATGGCCAAGCCAATATGTCTCCATATGTCAGCAACAACAAGTCGCAAGTCAGGCCAACAATAATGATGACAAGTCAGAAGGCTAGCATCTAAGATGTGCTGGTTTGAATACTTTTGTGGTGGACACAACATAAACATATATGCCATAACTAGCTGATGACTTCGCAGTGTTGTGTGGGCAAAATGGGCGATTGTTTGTCCAGGCGGATATTTATCCCTGGGGTGCTTCGATAAGTAGGGTCTTCCTCCCCCCAGCAAACAATTAACCCCAATCCCTTTCCCCTCCGCCTCCACCCCGCCCACCACACCACACCAAAGCACCGCTAATATCTCCACAGGATCGGACCATGGTGGCCTCCGCAAGCGTTTTCCTTCGGAGGCTCGCACTTCCAGCGGCCTCAAAATCATCAAAGCATCAATTGCTTTCTGCGTCCACAATCTGCGTCCGCTCTTCCCTCGTCTCCTTCTCCTCGTCGCATTCCTCGCCCAATAATGTCGCGACGTGCCGCGGCAGCAGCCGTGGAATGGCAACCATGAGCGCCGGCGACGCCCTCGCCCAATTGGCATCCGCCCACCCTCACCAAGAAATCATCCGCTATGAACACAAAAATGTGAAATGGACGCTTAAGCATGTGAACTACTACTCGGACGCCTTGGCGTGTGGCTTGGTGGATGCGGGGTTGCAGCCGGGAGATGTGATGCTGTCATGGTTGCCGATGCATTTCGCGGAGCAGGTAAGTGTATTTTATCTTTGCCTTCTGATAATACTGATCTTCAGGCTGCACTTCTTGCTGGTTATGTCGGCAAATTATTTTGCCAGCGATATTTTTGTGGTGGTCATGTCTCTGACCGTCCACTCCCACTCTCCTTTTTAGCACATTCTTCAATTTGCATGCTCCAAGGCCGGTTTCCTCCTCTACCACCTTGACCCCAACCCCGAACTAGCCAAGTCCAATCCGGAGGCAGCCAAAGCCGCACTCGCGAAAGCCCTTGAACTCACCGAGGCCAACGTTCTCTTCACCCAAGAAGCTGGCGATGATGTCAACTACGTAAATCTAACGACAGGAGTCATCCCCGAAATTCGAATTTTCGACTTCGGAGAGGGCATGCCATTCTTCACCCCTCGCTATCCGCATTTAAGGTTCCCGGTTCATACTGGATTTAGTATTGTGGATAAAGAGGGGATGTTCGCCTACAAACATTTCTTGTTGCCGAGCAACAATTTGGATTCGCTGCTTCGTGATACGGGATGCAAGGCCTTGGATGGGAAGACACCCTTATTGGGGGAGCTGGTGCTTGGTAAGGATGGGATTCCTGTAAGGACAGGCAAGGTTATGACAAACGAGGACGTGTTTAAGGCCAAGGTATGGCCGGAATTCACTTCTATATTGAGTAGGGAATACAAGGAAATTCCCGGTGTGGGAGTCGTGCTTTAAGAAATGAAAATTCGTATACACGTCAGTGTAGGGCGGTGAGAGATTGTGAGATTTCTTATGCTCATCGAAAAAGGGACCGTGAATGATTCGCCATTCAGACTACTTTCTCAAACGATCTTTCATTAGCGAAGAATTGCTCGGTAATGTGTGTAATAAAAAAATTATTATTTGATGTTGATGTCGATATGTATTCGAATTGTCAAGCTGCAGCTTTCACATTGCCAAACACGGCTAGTAAACATGCCATGCTTGTCCCATCTTTTAACATTGTTTATTGTTTCTAATAGTTCCTCTTCAACTACCTGGAACGTATCCCCGCATCGACAGGGATAGAAATAGACTTTATGCAATGCCGCGTCCCCGTCGGCAGCACACATATCATTCAATTTGTTTTCAGAATCGCCTTCGTCGACAACACAGCACCAATCGCACTCCATCTCTGACAAATTCACTGACGACGAAGCCTTCCATTTCCTCTCCTCTCGTTCTTCGTTTCGGCTCATGCTCTCGTCATATTGGCGGCGTTTTTCAGGGTCACGCAGACAATTGTATGCTGCGTGTATATGATGAAATGTTGTTGTTGTCTGCGTTGATGCTCCCTCATCTGTCCATGGAGCTGTGGGAAAATGCATTTCAGCTGCTATAGATGGAGATATGTCTACACTCTTATTGCTGCTGTCGCGAGCATTCTCGTCGGATGCTTCATCTTCTTGGTCCATGTCAATGGCGGACAACGACTCCGAACTTTTTGTCTTCCCAAATGCACGGTCGACATTAGTAGGAATCGATGGCAATTTGTCCGGATGGCAGCGTAGTATTAATGAGTGATAAGCTGCCTTAATTTGGTTGGCAGTGGCTGTGTGTGAAATTTGGAGGACATCATAATGAGTTTGTTTTGAAGCCATGGATGCCATTCGAGCCTAATAGAACGAGGAGAGTCTAATAAAGTAGTCTGGGGGAGCGAGGAGAGCAGGATGCAGTGAGAGAGAGGAGGAGAGGTTGCGGAGAGGAATGCATGGGGTCTGTCCGCAAACCGAGAAGATCTTTTTACGTACCTATTCTCTACTTACTCTACACCATACAGAAGCAAAGCGCAAGCAAAAGAGAAATCGAGCAGTCCTGCATGCTGTCATAAATCTATCAATTACCATAATATCATCTGCGGTTTCTTTCTTCACCTCTTCCACTGAAGACAACTCCCACGTAATACATTCGAGGCACTGCTATATCATTCTAACCATGTCGCAAAAATTCAAGGATGCATTCCAAAAAATTGCACAGAATATCCCCAAGGGAGGGGGTGGGGGCGAACCTGGCCGCGGAGCCGGCGCGGCGAAGGCCGCCAGCCGCGCGGCCGGATCCCTCATGATAGCAGGCGGCCTCGGCTATGGTGCGTACAACTCCGTCTTCACCGTCGAGGGAGGTCACCGCGCGGTAATTTTCAACCGCCTTCTGGGCATGAAGGCACAAGTTTACAACGAGGGGTTGAATTTCAACATCCCATGGTTCGAGCGTCCCATCGTGTACGACATCCGGACGCGACCGGTCAACCTCCAGACCTTGACGGGTTCAAAGGATTTGCAGATGGTAACGATTGGAGTGCGTGTGCTTCACAAGCCTGATCCCAACAACCTCGTTTGGATTTACCGTCACCTCGGGATGAACTACGACGAACGCATCCTGCCCAGTGTCATGAATGAATGCGCCAAGGCCGTTGTGGCTCGTTACAATGCCAATGAGTTGCTTACGAAGCGAGAAGAGGTTTCGGCCTCCATTTCGGCTGAATTGTCCCAGCGTTGCGGCGTGTTTCACGTAATGCTGGAGGATGTGGCCATAACTCACTTGGCATTCAGCCCAGAGTACGCCAAGGCAGTCGAGGCGAAGCAGGTCGCACAGCAAGACGCGGAACGCGCCAAGTACGTAGTTTTGGGAGCAATCCAGGAGAAGAAGACTATTGTCACCAAGGCGCGTGGAGAGGCCGAGAGTGCCGAGTTGATTGGTACTGCCGTGAAGAGGAATCCTGGTTTTATGAAACTGAGAAGGATTGATGCGGCGAAGGAAATTGCGGACACTGTTGCGGGATCGGGAAATAAGGTTTACTTGAATGCTGATTCGTTGCTGCTGAATTTGCTCGGGGATGCCGACGATAAGTTTGCCAAGAGCGTCAGCGAAAAGCGTGGGTGGTTTGGGTGGTGGAGGAAGTAGTTCTGGATGATTTATCATTAGTATCGTATCAGTCGCAGATATCACAGTAAATAAACATACGTTCCATTTTGAGATCCATGAAGGGAAAATTAGATACCATTCCTGAACAGAACAGAAGTGGTGTTTGGAAAAATGTAAGGGCGAAGCACCAATCATCCAAAAGTAATTACTTATGGGATACAGTAGTAAAGTTTCAGTCCATGGATACTCCAAGCTACTTGCAGCTATTGGATTTGAAAACTATGAAACTAATTTCCAAGGCATGCCCTTTTTCTTCCTTGAAGTTTTTGAGGCTGCGCCAGAACAAAATTAGAGACCGCGTTTATCATAGCTTAAAATGATTACAAAATATCCGAGGTCTTTAGTTTGAACACGTCCGAATACGCTAGAGTAGTACATAGAGTACAACGTCACTCTAGCTATCGTAGAGTATCGTACCATAGTATCATCTAGGAGTACTAACCAGAAGATTCGCGTGTCACTCTCCCCCCCCCCATCCATCATTGCGACTGACGACATTGTTTTCACTGCTCTCTGTCCTCCAGCCACACACCACCAACCCATCCAGCCTCATAGAAACTGAGATCAGGAGAGAAGGCGTAACCGAGATAAAGAAGATAAGCAAGCATAACCATGGAGCGCGTTCTCCCCGGATTCGTCAACGTGGGCATTGAAAAGATGATCGAGTTTGCATACTCGTTCGAGCCCTACTTCGCACCTACGGTCGTTCTTGGTGAGTGTCCAATAAAACGAGGGACCGGACCCAGACATCTGCACGTCTCCAGATAAATGGGCGGTGGTATGTGCTTTCAAAGCTCACGAACTATTCCGTCTTACACACAACCACATAATCTGAACCGACTCGTGCCATTCAACTATTCAACAGTGCCGGCCTTTGTGAAAGAAGGTGTCGAGTCCCTATCCCAAACGACCGGCCAAGATGTCGAAACACTCGAATATCTGCTTGGGATGCTCATCTGTTACCCTCTCGGTATGATCATGCTCTCGCTCCCTCATGGAAAGGTGAAGCATCTATTCTCCTTCATTCTCGGTGCATTCTTGCTTCAATTTACCATTGGAATTCAGTGGATCCATCAGTTGATCAGTTCAGTGGTTGCATATGCCATTTTCCTCATCTTCCCCGCAAAGTCAGCCAAGACGCTGGTGCCAATTTTTGCGATGGTCTACATTACCGCCGGACATTTGCATCGTCAGTACATAAATTATCTCGGATGGGATATGGATTTCACTGGACCCCAAATGGTGCTCACGATGAAGTTGTACTCGCTTGCTTACAACCTATATGATGGTGAACTAATTAAGAAAGGAAAGGCAGATAGGGCCTCACAAAAATGCGCAAGTACGGCCGTCGCCTCCCTCCCTGGAATCATTGAGTAAGTTGGCTGTAGTTCTTGATCATTCTTACAACTCAGCACCATACTAATGTACTTGAGCAGATACTTGGGATACACCTTCTGCTTTGCTACCGTCCTCGCTGGTCCTGCTTACGAGTACACTTTTTACGCTCATGCTTGTGATGGATCGCTGCTGTATGACAAGTCAGGCAAGCCGAGGGGTAAGATTCCCAGCCAGGTATGGCCCACGTTACGCCCTCTTCTTGGCAGTCTCGTGTGTCTTGGAATTTTCGTGGTTGGAAACGGAATGTACCCGCTCTTGAATCCATTCGATCCTCAAAACGCCGTCCCTGTACTTATCTCGGAGGCAATGTTAGCCAAGCCAGCTTACGAACGCTATGCTTATTCGTGGCTCGCCCTGTTTTTCGTCCGGTTCAAATACTACTTTGCCTGGATGAATGCTGAGGGAGCGAACAATATTTGGTATGCTGGCTTTGAAGGATTCGACGACAAGGGTTTGCCAAAGGGATGGGAGGTAGCGAACAACATTGATGTGATTCAGTTCGAAACAGCACCCAATCTGAAGACGTTGAGTTCGGCTTGGAATAAAAAGACTGCTAACTGGTTGGCGAAGTATGTTTACATCCGTACCGGTGGTTCTCTATTTGCAACGTATGGCATGTCCGCCTTCTGGCATGGCTTCTACCCTGGGTACTACCTCTTTTTCTTGTCGGTTCCACTCCTCTCATTCTGTGAAAGGCTTGGAAGGAAAAAGCTTACCCCTCGCTTTGATAATGGTAGTAAGTGGGGACCATACTCAATTGTCTGCAGATTGGCTACCTCGTTGATGACCGAGTACATGATTCAGCCCTTTCAGCTTCTTGCATTTGATTGGTCCGTTATCAACTGGAAAAACTATTACTTTGCGGGACATATCATTTGCGTTGTGTTCTACGTGCTTGTGTCTATGTTGCCTAACCCACCTCCCCCAAAGAAAAAAGATGTTTAACTGTACTGACATGCTGAATCAAGACTGGCATGCACGCCATTTCGGCCAGAAAGGTATGATAATAAATAGGACTATGATCTCTACGATCAACTCAATATCCAACAACGACAAAAGTATTCTAATGACCGTCCTGGAACTTGTCTTCATAATCGCATCAGGGTGACTGTGTTTGATCCATAGCTTTCATCGACGCGATGCTCTGGGTTTTGCCACCCCTATTTAATCACACACTGTGTGATTTTGTCTCGCCTGGAATAAAAATACTTATTCACATAAAGCGGTCTGACCAGAGGAGGCAATTATATTCTAATGCCTTATTATTATGTACAAGCGTCAAGCGTGATGCATTGTGTGCACCTGTTGCTGATATAAATAACTGAAATATCGGAAGATAGATCCTGACTAATTAATTTCTTCCGAAACACAACTGTCAACTATCCTTCTTCTGTAATCTTAGGTTAGTTTCTGTTGTTGGTATTGATGTAATGATGGGTACAAACCATCTTCTTATTAAACATGGCATCAATCATCCCATCAACAAAACGAAAACGTAGTTTTCAGCGCTAAAATCTGAGTAGGTACCATCCGACAGATTAACCATTCAAATGTTGAGCCAATTTCTTTGAATTTTCTTTCCTAGAGTGCAGCTTGAAGTCCATGATATCTCCTCTATACTTGACAACCTTTTTGTGATCACACACATAGATTTCTTGAGCGCACTGCGAAATCAACCTCATGTCGTGCGAGATCATCAAAACACCTCCCTGGAATTTGTTGAGACACCTTGCGAGAGCATCAATCGATTCCATATCAAGAGGGTTGGTAGGTTCGTCTAGCAAGAGCAAGTGCGGCTTTTCGTGCGCAATCATGGCGAAAACAATGCGAGCTTTTTGACCTGCCGACAGCTGATTCATGACTTGCGACTGCTGATCTCCGGAGCATCCATACCGCCCCAATAGAGGCCGGATCTTTTCAATCGGCTCTTCTGGCATGACCTTCTGCTTGAAAAAGTCAAGAGGTGTCATCGACAAATCCAACTTCTCCTCGAAGTGCTGAGTAAAGCGAGATATTTTCAAGTGCATGTTTCTCTTAACCATACCCCTTGTGGGGGTTAAATCACCAGTCATCAATTTGATGAGAGTGGTTTTTCTGCGAGGACAGTAGAATAAAACGTCAGTATACAGAGTCACTGTTATTTATGTGTATCTGGTAAGCACGGCACAATACACTCACCCTGCTCCATTAGGTCCAACGAGTGCTACTCGAGTTTGAAGATCAACACCGAAGTCGACTTTGGAGTACAATTCACTCCCACCGGGGTAGGCGAAGCTTACATTCTCTATCGACAAAACTGGGACAGCCAGTTGGCCAGCATCAGGGAAGGTCCAATCCCACTGTGGATCGACTTCGGGCATGGGGGTGAGTCCCGCCTCCAACTTCTTCTGGAGTAACTTTTCACGAGACTGGGCCTGAAGAACCAATTTCTTGGTCCCGTGACCGAAGCGGGCAATGAAGTCTTTAATCTCAGCAATGTCGCGCTGTTCTGCCTCATACTGTCTCATTTGGACCATGTCTTGATCTCTCCTCGTTTGAACGTAGGTGTCGTAGTTTCCACTGTAGTAGCGAAGCTTTTTGTAGGTCATATCCAACCTTACAATGTGAGTGCACACATTGTTCATGAAATCTTGCGAATGGCTTTCGACGACAATCCCCAAGTTAGAAAACAATCTATTATGGTTCATTCACAAAGGCACCACAGCACTCACCAGACGAAGAAGAGGATTTTGGTCCAATTCGACAAATATTCCTCCAACCACAGTACGGCGTCCATATCCAAATGGTTGGTGGGCTCGTCCAAAAGCAAGAATTCGGGCTCGAGGAACAACGCCCTCGCAAGCGCCACTCTCATTCTCCATCCACCGCTGAATTCGCAAGTCTTCATGCCCATCATGGCGCGCGTGAATCCCAAACCGTGCAAGATGGTTGTAGCGCGCGCCTCGGCCGTGTTAGCGTCCAACTGATCCAACCTATCGTATATTGCCTCCAAATTCATTTGGATAACATTCTGTTGGTCTTCGTCCGCCTCGGCCATGGCATTGTTCAGCTGCTGTGCTTTTTCCTCGAGGTGTTTAACTTCGTCGTTTGATTCTATGACAGCTTGGAGGGCGGTGATGTCATCGCGAGCGGGATACTCCGAGTCGAGGAAGTAAATATCAAGCGCGGATGGGATGGGTATTGAACGGGCGGCAATGGCTTTCATGATTGTTGACTGGATATGGGGAGGAGTTCAAGCGCATGACGTGAATAAAAATAATTCGCGCAGTTGTGGAACATATTATAGCAGATGAAGTGCCAGAGTCAACCTCACCTTCCCACTCCCATTTGGACCGATAAATCCATAACGATTTCCATAGTTGATAACCACTTCTGTCTCTTCGACTAGCAACTTTCCATGGAATGCTACATTCACGCCAGTAACTTTAATATCCCTCGTATTCGCATGGAGATTGCCCTTTCTCTGTTCGTACGTCACCACAATGTTCTGACGAGAGAGTTCCTCCAGAGCCGCCTCGTGTTTCGCTTCGTCCGAGTTAGGATCGACGTCGCTGTTGAGGGACACCTTTGCCAATGCCACGGAGACGCTCGCCGGTTCGCTGTCCTTCTTTTCTTCATCAGAATCGTCGTCGTCCCCCCCCTTGCCCTTCTTAACCTTATCCTTCTTCTTCGCCTCGCGTTTCGCCTTGGCGAGCGCCTTCTTCTCCTCCTTTGATAATTTCTTCTCGAAGAGCTCCTCGTCTCCCTTGCCCATCGCGGCCGCCTTCAAGTCATTTTTTAGCAAACCGTCGAAATCGATGTTATCCCCGCCGGTGTCCAACTCGCGATCGATGGCGGCAAGAGCAGCCTTCGCCCTCTTTTCGGTGTACGCTTTGGCCCTGTTCATGTTTTCGCAGGTTATTACGATTGTATTGGAAAATTTGGGCCACTTGTGCTCACTCGCGTATTGCTCTAATAATATGTTGTGCCATGTTGTGCTCGTACTCGATGTCACAGGATGAATTACTGGTTCTGGCTCTCCTCTATTTGGTGAACGTAGGAATTCAATACTCATTGAAACCTACTCTCGCGCAAGAATCTCTCTCAGCCACGTCGTCATACAAAAAGTCTCAGCGTCCACGTCCCACTCCATCTCTAGGCATGAACCTAGGAGAGAAAAGTGGCTACCTAGTATCTTAGCTATCTACTTGGTACGATCCTATGGTAACAACCCCCCACAATTCAGTGTGGATCAAATGATTCAAAGAACTAGACAAAGGAAAAGAATCATTGGAACACTGGATCGTCTCTCCATGCCCTAGAATGCTTAACCACGGACTGTATGCGTAATCTTCCCTAAGTGGCGCATAGACACGAGCAGCGGCGGCGGCTGTAATGGGGGTAGTGAACGAGTGAGGTGTAAATTTGTCAACATCGATGGTGTGATTAATGTACGATCCAACTATGGTGGAATATATTGGCAAGTAACTTAAAGGTATATGGCCGAGGAGGAAGTTGGCGTGCCGGTGGAAGAGGAGTGGTTGTAGTGATTTGGTGAGGTGGTCGGACATGTTGATGAAAGTGTCAATCCGATCAAGAAGGATGAGATCTCGTTCAATCCATTCACACAGGGAGAAGTATTTGATGTCAATGTGTCGGGTCCGAGGTGTGGGTTTTTGTGCGTTGCCCATAGCAGTACATCCCTCGTTATCCTCGTAGGTAGGAGAGTTGTGGCTTCCTGTGGAATGTTGAGGTCCCAGAGTATGCTCCTGACAAAAAGTTCATCTAACCCATGTCATAGGCAGCCATAAATTCAGCTTCTGTCAATGATCCGGTGACTGTCGGTTGGAATTTGCATTTATATGCGATCGTGCCACTGGCAAGGCGGATGCAGATGCCACTGAAGGAACGGCATGTTGACACAAGTGGCCCAGTCAGAGTCAGAATAAGCGTGTGCGATGTTAGCATCAAACTGGGGGCGATTGTCAAGGAGTATGTCTTATTTGTTGCTGTTGATGGGAGGTAGAGGACCCCTGGGGAGTTCCATGCATGGACTTGTGCACCATAAATAGAGGCCATTATCTCGAGAGGTATTTAGGAACTTTAAAGCATGTTTTAAGCCATGGAAGTGGAGTCCGTGGGGGCACAAGTTGGATTGCGAAAGCTTAACACTGGCATATGCAAGATCAGGATGACAAGTTGTCATTGCCCATATAAGTTTGCCAACACCCAAACCGTAGTTGAGTTGCATAGATTTAGCAAGTTGAGCTTGGATCCTCTTATCGGGGTCTTGAACTGCCACATTGAATTTCTTGAGCCATGTAGGGTCTGATGGTAATGGAGTAGAGCACACGGGAGTGGGGTATGCAGTTTTCATCCAGGTAGCAAGGTAGGGTGCGAAGATTTTGTTGACAAAGGTTGTCAAATTGATTTTGATATAGTACCGTATAACACGCGGCCTAATGGATGCGAAATGACAGAAATTCTCGCTCCTCATAGGTAGTTAGGTCTAAATTAATCGAGTACGTTAGTCTACATGGGAATGAAAAAATATTTGGGACGTGACCCCCCAACGGCAGCACAACCATCACAACCATGACCGACGCCGGCGGAAATGGTCCCCTAGAGCCTCTCAGGATGCCCTATGTCATCGGCGCGCGAGATTGGCTCTTGTCACAATAGCACTAACAATCTAAGGAAGGTAGTACGATAGTGAAAGAGAGTGGCTAGTTTACCTCTCTAT
>JALLAZ010000156.1:0-20843 GCA_036939755.1 Stephanodiscus triporus
ATGGTCGGTGGATGATCCTTTCGAAAAAAATCCAAGTGCCGCCGGCCCACCGTGTATTCTAGGTAGTACTCTACTACACCATAGAGTGTGTGTGAGTGTGTGCGAGTGTTTTGCCTCCAGGGAAGCTGATCGGCAGAACAAATCAAGAGGCGCGGGGGAACACATGATGAAAGAATGGAGTTGCCCGCAAATGCCTTAAAACAGCCCCTGTCAGTTTTGACAGAGAATACAATGAGATGATACCGGAGCTGTCGAATGGAGAGTAGACTTGATGAGCGCTTACAGAGTTAACCCGCAAGAATCATGAAATTGGCATATTGCAATCTCAACGCTGCAGATGATGACCTCGTGGAAGTCAACGCTGGTGGAAAAATCGTAGTTGCCAAGCGATCTACCCTGACTCAAATTGAAGGGACCAGGTTGGAAGCATTGTTCAGTGGACGCTGGCGCTGGGACAAACTGATACAAAGAGACATCCACGGACGAATCTTCCTCGATGTCAATCCTACTTGCTTCCGTGCAATTGTGGATTATCTCAATGAAGTGATGATTTCGTCTGAAGTCAGCCCCCCCAATCCTCCCAGTGCGGAAGACGAGTACACATGCATTCTTCAACACCAGCTTGAGTTGTTTGGTCTTTTGGATAAGAAGGTGCCAACTATAGGCATTGAATCTACAGACAGCAACATCATCAAAGATGACGCACACTGGAAAATTCTTCATGATTGGCTAAAGGAAGATGGTTCGGATGGGGACTTGAGTCTCCTTTATCAAGGATCTCGCGATGGCCTGTCATCCTCTGCCTTCCACTCCAAGTGCGACAACAAGGGCTGCACCCTCACTGTCATCGAAACAACTTGCGGTAAAGTCATTGGTGGGTATTCTAAAGCTCTGTTGGCTGCAGTGCGGCCGACGAGGCCCTTCTTGTTCGCCCTCTCTGACATCAGCATTTCATCTCCATGCAAGATGAAATTGAAGTTTGCGGATAGCCCATATGCAATCTGCTGTGGTTCAGATTATGGCCCAATATTTGGTGGAAATGACATGTATGTGAGGAATGATTCTAGAGTTGAAATTAATCCGGGAAAAAGCTACCACCCGGGGCCACTCGCTTATGGATCGTTTACCATCAAAGAAATTGAAGTCTTTCAAGTGACCGAATCATCACCTCCAGCAAAAATTGCTTAATCAAAAGGAAAACAAATAAAATAAACTACTTAATAAATTACCGCTAATCAAAAGGAACACATGCTGGGGGAAGAACACTGCAAGTTGAACTACTCACAAGGTTTACAGGAGACATAAATGAAGCAATTAACGCAAACCAAAAGTGCCTCCTCCAGACCACGTCAGAAATGCTCCAGCTAGAAGAAAGTTTCAAGAACGAGCAAACATTCATCGAGAAATTTGCAAGTGGGGATGCAAAGGATGTTGTTGTTCTCAATGTCAGCGATGGTGTCATGGTCGTGACACGATCCACATAGTGCACTGCTGAGGATTCTGTTTTGGCCCAGCAATTTGATGATTCCAAGTGGACTGAACAAGGGTGCAACAGCCCGCGAGTGAAGAAATGGGCCAAAAACATTGAAGACACTCAAGAGGATGTGAGCAGTATTTTAGAAGAGAACAAGATCACTGGGTGCGAACTACTCCCCTTGGGTTGCAATAAAGAGTAGGGACTCTGGGTCTATAGTTGATGGAGGTTGAGAAGCTTGAAAAGTCCAGTCGGGATTTCGTAACGTTGATCGAACACAGTCCATACTGCTTTGGAAAGATTTTGGACTATCTTCACTCAAAGCAACTTCATTCGCTAGGACTCCTTTCCGCAGAACCCACTTTGCCTGAAGTCCAAGATTCACAAAAGAAGAGGTTTGAGAAAGTTGTCAAGTACTACTTTCCTGGTGATAGTTCGGAGTTCATCTTGGGTTGAAAAGATTGGAGCTATGCGGGGAACAGTTTTGTGTGAATCTTGAATGAGAGAATAATCTTGACAGATTCTAGAATTTGATTTTCTTGTTCTCAACAGGAGTGAGTTGGGATTTTATGGGAGTTAGGATGATTATCCCTATTCGTAATAAAACGTGAAGACATTTGCGGCATAACAATGTACTGTTGATATTGTCATGTTCACTATCAGACAACACCCGTTTTTAGAGAAGTTGGCACCTAATACTACGCTAAACCTTCACCTCGGTTAGGGCCTGTTTGATGTCATCAAGTGTGATGAGGAGAGATTCAATGCCTGCACTTTTTCTCTTGCTCTAGATAATGCTACGGAGCCAGCGTCATCATCATCATTGTTTAAACGCCACTTTTATGTAAAGAATAAGCTCATGAGACAGATTTACTGCCAATCGCAACACAAAATCGTAGCCCAACCAGCCAAAAGAGAATACAACAAAGAAAATTAACCATGAGACTTCAATCTGTTGTGGCGATTCTGCTTCTTATCTCCGTTTGCCTTCTCTGGGTGAGTATAATTTTTTCGTTTCTTCTCGCGCTTCGCTGTTAATGCTTTTTACATCATCTAAATGTTTTCTTGTTTCCAATTACTCCAAAGGAGAGAGCACTTAGAGTGGACTTAAGGGGACCAAAGGCGCATATTGGTTTGCATAAAGGGAAAGAAATTGCTCTTGCTTTGCACAAGAATGATGAAGACCCCTTTCCGTGTCATCGGCGTCGTCGTCGTCATCGGAAGATAGACCAGGCCATATCGAATAGGATGGATATGCTTCATGTGACTCTCTAGGGCAGTTACCTCAGTCACAAGGCGCATGAGCTTTTCCATATGTTTGGATAGCTCCAGATGTTCAGGCATTCGCATTGTTCTTGATTAATAGCTGAAATAGCACAAGGTTGCGAGTTTTTTTGTCTTGCACCTTTCCCTAAAGACTATTTATCTTTGTCCTGTTTTTCCATGTTCTGCAACTCTTTGCTCAGATCCAGCGGACTGATTGCCAGATTGCTCAAAGCTGCCATGCCCATCAGACCGGCCGCCAGGTAACAGGTGGTATCGTATAAAAATGGCGTCGGGTCGACGGTTCCCGCGGGCGACAGCTCCAGCAATTTCTCGATGGTCAACGTCTTCGCTTCCGTCAACATACGAATCGCCTCGTCGTCTGCAATCGAAACCCCGAAGGTGCGTTCAAGTGCTGTTGCATCGTGCGCTTCAACTTTTAGTAGGAGATCGGACATGGCGTTGTCGTACGAGTAGGACCTGAGATAGGCCAATCCCACCGGACCGGCGACGGCGGATGCCGCCCACGCGGTGAGTGCCTTGCCGTGAATGGCGCCGGCATGTTTCTGTCCGAACAGATCGGCGATGTACGCAGGTAGAACGGAGAAGATTCCTGAGCAGACCGGCGGGGCAAACATGAGCGAGAGAAATACATCGGCGATGCAGACAATGTCGACTTATTCAAAGCACCATACCTCCGTAGAATGTGATCGCCAAAACAGATCCACCGTAGAACGTCATCAAATACGGCAGGGCATTCTCCTCGCCACCCCCGTCCCTAAATGCTAAATCGACTGCGGCATGACACAAGTAGGGGGCCATGCCGACGATCGGCGTTCCCAGGCCGAACAGGGCGTACGTGCGTCGTCTTCCCAAAATGTCGCTGATGGCGCTCCAACCGAATCTGCCGAGGGCCATGCCCACTCCGAGCGCGGAGACGTACCCGGTGGAAAAGGCGGGGGTGACAATCTCCGGGGCGACCCCGGCGAAGATGTCCGTGAGCATGAGCTTCGAGGACGACAGGAGCGCCAGGCCCCCGGTGGCGTTGCCGAAGACGGAGAGCCAGAGGAGGGGAAATTGCCTCGTGCCGGTAACGACGTAGGATGCCGAGAGGCCGACGTCGTCGGGTCGTCGATCGCCGGACGACGACCAGTTCGGAGGGGCCGATGCTGTCGTCGAGCGGTCCGTCGTCCGATCCTCGCAGTCGCTCGCGCATCGCCCCCCGTGAGGTTTCCAATCCGGATGCGGTATCCTAATGTACCGACTCCCCACCGCCCCGATCGCGCCGCACAGCGCCCCCATGGACGCCATCGCCTTCGCGACGCCCGCGTCCCCCGTCCCGATCGCGTACACTCCCGGACCTGACGAGACGAGGGAGGGATCGGCGCACCTGACGACGTCCGCCGACGTCGCCAACACGACCGGCGTGCCCGGCGTGCCGATCGGCGACGTCGACGCGACGACCAGGGAACCGTCGGGTAGGGTCGCGAGCTCCACCGCCATCGCGACGACGTCGTCCACCCCTATAATCGACGGAGGACGAAAGGGGCCGACGTACTCCGGCGCCACCGCGAAGCAATCGACGAGCGCGTGGATGATGCCCGGGGCGAGGGCCGCCCCCGCAACGAACGCCGACAGCGCGATGCCTGTGGCCAGCCTAAATATCACCCGCGCACGACGGAGGAGGGAGGGGGAGGGGGGACGAATCGCGGCGGGCGCAAATGGCAAATGAAGATTCCCATCTCGTCGTTACAAGAAGGGGGGAGAGGGAGGGGGGGGGGGGGGGCGCAACGACGCAGCACTCACCCCCTCCGATCCGGGAACCACTTCATCGCGCTCGTCACCGGCGTAAGGTACATCAATCCCCATCCCACCCCCCCCATCGCGCCGTACCCGAGGTACACCAACGGGAGGCTGTGAGCCTCGATCCCGACGGACGTCGTCAACAAACCGCAACTCCAGAACGCCGATCCGACCATGCCCGCGATCCTAGGGCCGACCTTCTCCACCCATCCCCCGAGGGCGCTCGTGGTCATCCCCAGCATTACCGCGGCGGTCGAGAAGACCGGGAGTAGGTCGACTTGCGTCCAATCGTTCGGGGCCGATACGACCACGCCCAACGTCCTGGACATGCCCGGCGTCCACATGCCGTAGGCGTACACGGTGCCGATGGACAGGTGGATGGCCATCGCGGGGGGGAGGGCGATCAGGAAACGGGAGGAGTCGTTGGACGACGGATCGAAGTCGGGGGGGGAGGTCGCGGCATCCTTGGAGAGGACCGACGGGGAGGAGGAGGACCGACGACTACGGCCGCCGCGTCCTTCTTCGACGTCGGACGACGACGACGACGACGACGTCCGCCCGTCGGATCTCGGCCAATGACGCGCGAGGAAGAGACGGCCGTGCCCCCTCGTCCGAGGTATCAGTCCAGCCAGCATTCGATAGAGGGGATGGGTTCGGGGGTGGTGCGGGGGTGGAGGAGAGACGCGAGTTTACTTATCGGACGATGCTCCGATGACGGTGCGGTGGCCAGGTCGGAAAGGACCATATCCTCGCTTTCGACCATCTACCTTGGAGCCCTTATTTTAGAGTTTGCCGTCGCGCCTCGCACGGGCGTGGGCGGACTCCCGATAATTCCGGTGTTCTGCTTCCGACACTTCTTCTCTCTCTCCTCTCTTCGTTGACATCACCTCTCTGTTCGGTGTCTTCTCTCGTAGTAGTACAAAATCCATAACAATAATTTCTCAAGAAAGAGCACAAGACATTTGAATTTAATGTAAAACCTATCATCACTCTTAGCGAGAGGCTCAAATAAGACGACACTTGTTAAGACATAAGTAGTATTTGGTCTCACGATTCCCACTTTTTTTTGTTCTGGGTTTCATGATGATGATGTGATGCCTTCATCGCTCCCCATAAAAAATACTAAACGAGATATCTTGAAAGATCCAACATTTCAACACACCCATTGCTTCATAGGAAAGCCCTTTCATTCAACAGATCACCGGGGTGGACAGTAAGAAAAGATGTTCCTTTCTCCCACGGCGCAAGCCTTCCAACCAGCCTTGGAGTTCGCAATCTTCAACGATGGCGTACCGTCCAGCGTCTTCTACGGCAGCCATCCCGAGCACGACGTCATACATCACATCCCCGACGAGGCGATCGATGAGCTCTTCCCGCCCACTGCCGAGGAGGTACGTTCTTTTCCCTCCTCGATGGTCTCCATTCCCCACTCGATGATACATCCTAACATGCTCTTCCGAAACCACGTCTCCTCCTCCTCCGCATCGTATATTCCAGGTAGCCGAGATGGATGCCGCCGACGACTTCGTCGAGACGATGGCCTGGCTCGAGTACCTCGACGAATGCGAAGAGGAGGCGAGGAACTCCTTCGCCGGATACAAGAAGCGATGGTCGACCCGCCGCGCGGAGGGCCTCCACGGGAAGCCCCACCCCCCCAAGATGACGACGAGGGACCGCCATGACGGACACGACGGGGAGCCTACCCCCGCGGGCGGCGCCACCGGCGGGACGATCATGGTGGTGCCGTACGCCAAGACGAACTTCGAGGTCAGGCCTCGCAAGGTCGAGGGCAGGATGATGTACGGCGCGGGTGGGGCCGGAAGGAGCTGCGCTGCCAAGAACGCCAAGGCGGGATTGCACGGCCGTCGAGGGCTTATCCAGCAGCCGAGGAAGACCTACTGAGTTACAAAATCACGTTTCGATTGATGTCTCTCCTGCTGTAGGTATACTGACTGCACACTACTCTTCTCATGTGGAAATGCCGTCCAACCCATATGCCGGTCCTGAACAAAAAATGCAAGACAAAAATTATAAAAAAAAGCAAAAAAATAGGTGTGCCTGCCTCCCTCCCTGTCTGTGTACGCTCTACCCAAACATGTAAAAACAAACAAAGATAAAGAATCTATGTAAACATATTTATTGTCGCCGGCTAATATCTGTTCGAATCAAACGATGTCATCACAATTCAGCTGTGATTGCATTAACTCGTGCAGCAAAGGCAGGTACCATCACTAAGAGGTATGGGTACAATTCAGTTCCCATGTTGCCCTGCTGTAACAATAGTTCCATGCACACTAGCCCGAGGAAATGCATCAACGCCCATTGTATTGGTGAACCAAACTCTTCACACCAGAGTCAAAGCGTTTAGAAGTTATCTTATCATGCAGCGGGGCAAATGGATTCAACAAGCTTTCCGTGTATAAACGGTGAGCATTGGACTGAGCGTGTTTGGACCAAACGATGACATAAGGTGCGTGGGCAAAAAAACGTCAGCAAAAGTCACGAGACAATTATCGTCCGTCATCATTTATGTTTGCTTTTTTGGAGGATATGGTTTTGACGACTGAGACGTACCATTAACACGCATAGCTCGGCGTCGCGAGATATTTGATCTTGTGCATTTTGGATCGAATCCTCGACTAGCGTGACATACCTCACATTTGTCGTGACGTATCCTGTATCGAGAGAGAAAAGGGACAAAAAAATCATCAGAACGTTCAGGTGAGTGAAAATTACGACTCCCAATGATCTCGTTCGGATGTAATTGTTCTCAGACTGTCTTGATTGATAGAAATGTATGTCTGGAGTCATCAACCCACTGACTGCTTACCATATGCTCTGAAATTATCCGATGAACACAGATAGCCAACCCAACACGCATCCATCCCCACCGCACCTGGTGCCTTCCACTTATTCTCTGCCAAGACTTCATACAATCGATGACACGCGGAGTGCAATATGAATTGAAAACTGAGTCTACAGGGCCATTCCTCCATTAGCTTCGATGATCTATTCGCACCCGACGGCGAGATCACGTCCCCAAAAATGTCATCGTCGTCATAGTAGTCGTCGTCATCGCGCATACCGCCGAAGTTGTAGAGGAGGTCGGATTCGACGCTGTTGACGTAGTCGCGAAGGTAGAGCGGCGATCCATCGCGGCTGACGACAGCAAGAGCAGCGATCGACATGGACGAACAATATTTTATTCTAGGGAGGGACAGATCGAAGGTGAGTTTGTTGTTGCGTTGGTCAAGAGAACTGAATTGGAGATAAGTAATTTTTCCACATGTGTGACATTGTTAGCCAAAACAAAAATTACTTACGAATAATTAAGAAATACATATATTAAGTGAAATATATAAAATTATAGTGGGTGCAATAACGCAATTTGGTCCAACCTTTTCGGGGGCTACCCCCTAGTGACCGTGACCACGTGTCAAGAGGCTGCTCTCTCTGGGGACATTTTTTATTTCACTTTTCGTCTTCGTTCCATTTCCATCCAAGTTGGAGTCAAAACATAAACATCGTTGTCCCAGAAGTACTCTGATTCTTTCCCATTCCATATAATATCATTGCCTAAGATGACTTTAGTCTACGCCCTCGTTTCGCGGCAGAAAACGGTCCTCGCCGAATACACCTCAACGTCAGGTAAGGTCATCATTCCGACCAGTTCAACCGGAATAAATCAGGTTCTTTTGGCACCACCGTCATGGACAATTTGTGCCACTTATCCTGGCACAGCGATGAGTTAGAGCCATGTTTATTGTACTTATTGCGAATTCTATTCTATCCATTCGCGCCCAAATATTTTTATCTCCGGTTTTCATTGCCTGCACAACAAGCAACAGGAAACTTCCCCACCGTGACGCGAGTGCTGTTGTCAAAGATACCACCCGTTGATGGCCGAATGACCTACGTTTATGATGAATATGTGGTAAGAAAAAGACTGCATAATATTTTCGATTCTAGTACCAATTGTATTTTTTTCTTCTGATTTCCCTCCTTCTCCCACCTGCATTGATCATATTCATAAATACTCAAGTTTCATTACGTCGTAGAAGGGGGAATATGCTTCCTGTGCATGTCGGACGAACACAACAGACATCGCATCCCATTCGCCTTCCTCCAGGAGATCAAAGACCTCTTTCATTCCAAATACGGGGTGGAGGTCCCCCAACGCGCCATCGCCTTCAGCCTCAACGAGGAATTTTCGAAGGTGATTCAGGACCGTATGGATTATTACAACAATGCCGGTAGCAACGTCGACGGTTTGTCCGCGGTGAAGAATCAGATTGAGGACGTGAAGGGCGTCATGGTCGAGAATATCGAGAAGGTGTTGGAGAGGGGGGAGAAGATCGAGCTGTTGGTGGATAAGACAGATAGACTCAATCAGCAGGCGTTCCAGTTTGTTAGTAATTCCAAGAAGCTGAGGACGGCCATGTGGTGGAAGAATGCGAGGTGGGCGGCCTTTTTGACCGTGGCTGGGGCGTTCCTTGTGTGAGTAGTGAGATAGATGCATGTGTTGTTTTTATTTTTGTTTTCGCCAATGAACGTTGTCATAATAACTCAATTATGCAATCCGCACGCGTACTCCTCTCACTCAATAGATTTTTCGTGGCGGGAATGTTTTGTGGGTTCGATTTTCATAAATGCAAAGCCAAATAATAGTCGATTCATATGTAAATTAGAGAGGTTGTTCTATTTTCTGTCTCTACCAGAGTCTCATTTTCAAGGCTTCGATCATTATCGTATTTAATTAATTTAGCTCTTGATTCTTCTGTCCTTTTTTTTAGACTTTTTCTTCTTCTTCTCTGGCAGCGATGTCGACGTAGGTGTGTCCTCTTGCTTTATTGTTTTTGATGGTGGTGTCGATGCAGCCTCTACTTGTGTTATTGCATAATTATCTTCTTTCTCATCACGCTTCCTCTTATCCCTATTTGATTTCATCTTTTTACCATCCTCTTTCTCTTTGTCCTTTTCATTTGTATCATCCCCGTGATTACTGTGTTTTTCTTCTTTTATGGCGGTCTTTTTGGCTAGCTTCTTCGCCTCAAGTTTTTCGCGACGCTTCTCCTCCAGCTTAGCTTGTCGCTTTGCCTCCAACTTTAGCGCCTTCTTATCAGCCTTTTTCTTTTCTTTCGCCAGTTTCTTTCGTTCCTTCTTGCTCGACTTTTTATCCAGACTTCTTTCGCTGCCATCATCCACATTCGCACTGGTCTGACAATCATCGAAATTCCTTTTGATCGCCCTTCCGTCTCCGAACTTGCTAACGTCTGCAGTAGAAGGATCGAAGGTCCCCTCCTTTACGAAGGGGAAATAGAGTGGATTGTTCGGTAATCCATCCTCACGGACTGTTTGACCATTAACTTGTTTGGTTTTTATCTTCCCAAAGTTGTAATGAGAGGCGACACCAAGACCGGCAGTCTTTTTGAGTTTGGCAAGGGTGTCGTGTAGAGCTTGGATTTTTTGCTCTTCCATGATTGCTTGCTCAGAGCTCTAGGAAGCGGATGATAAAGCGTTGGAGTTGCGATATTTCGCAACCATCAAAAGAGTCGATCGGATGGAAGGACGCTCACCCGACGAAGTCTACACCCTCTCTTAGCTGGCGTTGTTGCTAGCACGGAAAGATTTGGAGATTATTTTTTACGTGTGCGAAGCCGGAGGCCTTTCGAAAAAATAATATTTCTTGTGGTGCTTGGTTTTTGGAACGTCTGGCCAGAGTTCGTGGTCGTGGGGTCCAACGCAAACCAACCCAAACAACCGCCACAAAAGCCATCGTGATCGTGCCGTAACTTTAGCTCTTTGCCATTGGTAAGAAAAGGTAAAGAAGCGAAGGGGATGCAGGGAGATATTTGACAGCCTCAAGGTCGGTGGAGGCCGGCAGCGCCGCGATGAAAATTCTCGGCCATCGACCGTCGAATTTTGAACTCGAGGGGAGCGGCTCGCTGGTCTAAATTACTTCCCAATCTCATGCGTGGTCGGTGGTCGCTCGTCGGAGAGATGCCCTTCGTATTGGAGCAACAGTGCTATTGATGGCGCTGTAATTTTTTATAGGGTGTTTGTATTTTCACTTTCTCTCACCAACCTCAACCACCACACCCGCTCGTCATTTTAATTCATCAGAAAGAGGGACTCCTGCCAAAAACCGACAATCATGGGACAACAAGAAGGAATCCAGGAGTTGCTCATCCAGCCCCTCCAGCAATTTGCCAAGGACTCAATCCACCTCGTCAAAAAATGCACCAAGCCCGACAGAAAGGAATTCACCGCCATCGCCCGCGCCACCGGCGTTGGGTTTTTGATCATGGGATTCATCGGCTTCTTCGTCAAGCTGGTACACATCCCGATCAACAACATTCTCGTCGGTAACTAAGGTTTGTCGTTTCTTATGATTATGTGAACGGAGGGGGGGGGGGTTCATTTTGGGGAAATATCAATGCCTGGATTAATATCTATCGTCTTGTGCAAGCGCAGTATCGGTTCGAAATTCCTTCCAAGCACTCTTGACTCGGTCGCGTCCAATAAGTAGCGTTGGAGGTGCTTTCGATCGGCCACGTATGCGGGTTGGAGATGGCTCGTCGTTGTACTTAAGTGTGTGTCACATCCTTGGGAATACAGCCTACAGCCGCGACATCTCTCCTTGATCGATGGAGACATCGATCGGGAAATCGTGGGTGCAACGCCGCCACCGTAGGTTAGGGGGGGGGTGAGGTTTGGTGTGTTTCGACGGTTCTCGTTAATGCCTAAAGCAATAGTATTAGTCAAGCCAGTTTATGAGTATTCATACAATGTCGCATCTACTCTACTTTGAATTAGATTCGAAATCTATCACAATCTCTCTACGCTCGGGACGATACCGTCTCAGCTTGACGCCTGCCATCCTGAACATAATGCGACTAGCCTTACATTGGTCTGTATCATGGTAGTGATCGTTCAAATATACGACCTCACGAATCCCCGACTGAATGATCACTTTGGCGCATTCATTCTTGGGGGGGGGGGGGGGAAGAGGGCAGGCGATCAGATCACACACAATAGAGTAAGCAGTGTACAAGAAGATGGATGAAAACGATACGTGCTTACACAGGGGAAGAGCGCGACATACAACGTCGCTCCGCGAACACTGGCACTGCATTTGTTCAAAATCGCATTCACTTCAGCGTGCACCACTTGCAAGAAGCAGTCGGAGCAATATCGGTAGCATGGTACATGTTATCGTATACAGGCATCGTTAGTATGGCGAATAGGGACGCACTCGGCAGCCAAACGTGACGAAAGAACGCTCTCGAGCTCACCATACGGGTACTTCCTGTGGAGGTCGTCCGGGGCACTCCTCGCCCAGGGCAAAACGTCATCCGAACAACCGCGGGGGAAACCGTTGTACCCTATCCCCACGATGCACCTGTCCGCATCCACGAGGCACGCGCCGACCTGCGTGGACGGGTCCTTCGACCTCTGACCGCTCAGGAACGCCACGCCCATGAAGTACTCGTCCCACGAGAGGTAATCCTCACCCTTCCCGACCTCGAAATCGAACGGGTCCATCGACGCCTCCCTCCGAAGCAGGCCTAGGTATTTTTCCATCTCCTCCTCGTCACGCCGCGGCCTCCTCGCGACGTCGTCGGGCCGTATCCTCCCGTCGTCGTTGCGCGATGGCGTACCTTCGCCGAAATCGATCCGTATCGACGACACGCCCGGCTTGATCTTCGTCATCTTCACGCCGGAGACCTCGAACAGGATGCGGCTGGCGCGGGAGGAGTCGGAATCCGGATCGTCGTCGTCGACGTATCGTACCTCTCGTATTCCAGATTGGATGATGAACTTCGCGCACTCGTTCGCTGTTTGTCGTCGTCATTCGATGTTGGGAGGAGGAGTGGGGATTAAGACGAAGAGGGCATCAATAAATAATAATAAAAAATTCGGGGTAAATATTGTCATTGCTCCGCGTCCAGGGAAACTCACGAGGAAAATTGGGCACGAACATCCGCCCTCCCACGACGTCGGAGCTGCACTTGTTCAGTATCGCGTTGATCTCCGCCCGACATAGGTACGGCTCCTTCGTTTGAAGCCACGGCAACGACGATCCGACCCCGTCGTTCGACGTCGACGACGACGACGACGACGACGACGACGCCCACGGCAAACAATCGTCGGAACATCCCCGCGGGAAACCGTCGTATCCGATGCCCACGATCCTCCCCAGCGAGTCGACGACGCACGCCCCACCGCCGCCCCCGCCCCTCCCCCCCCCCGCGCCGCCCGCGGAGGGATCCTTCGAGCGCCTCGCGCTCAGACGCGCGACGGCGAGGAAGTAATCGTCCCACGAGAGGTAATCGTGTCGCTTCTTGACGTTGTTCGGAGAATCGACGTCGTATCCCCTCGATTCGAGTCGGATGATATCATCGCGACGACGCGCGTCGCGCGCGGTGCGATCGTCGCGCGCGGTCGTCTCGGAGGTCTCGTTTTCGCCGTCGTCATCCGGGGGGGGGTTACCCTCCCGACCGGTGGTCATGTCGCGAATCGATTCCGACATCCTCGTCGTGCGATGATGCGGCGGCTGCTGCTGCGTCGGCGGCGTCGACGAAGTACGACGACGGATATCCCTCGTCCCCCCGGGCGGCGAGGGGCGATCCGAATCGATAATATCGCTGGCCCTCCTCGCGGTCGCTTCGCGATGGACGGACGACGACGACGACGACGACGACGCGACGACGATCGCCACTCCCACCGAAAGTAACGTCGACGACAAGCAGATCGCGCGGCGGAGGAGGGGCATGCAGTATATGACGGGAGAGGCGATGATAATACTATATCAGAGGCCTGTGCTTGGCGCTACACTACTGCGCTGTGGGATGTCGCGTCGGTCGGTCCATCCTGAGGTGCCTCAAAGAGAGAATAAAGTGAGGTTCATAGGTTCACGATCTTCTATATCTACGTGCCCGCCAAAAATAGAGAGCCAATGCGATTCTAATATACTTATTCCCACATGGGCATGAACTTGTATGTAGACCCCCCCACACAACGAACCCCATCCAGCACAGCAAACCCAATCTCCCTCCTCCATCTCTCTCGGATCTCGATGGATAAAAAAAAGCCACTCCTCACCACAGAAGAGAGGGTCTCCGCTAGCTCCCCACAAACAAAGAGAGGCAAAAAATGAACACGACGGACGCCGCCGCGGAGGAAGAGATCGCATCTCGCGACGTGTCGATTCCTCCCCAAAATGCCTTCGACGACGTCCCCCCCATCTCCGAGGAGGACTCGGCATCGGCGGCTTCCGCCACAGACGTCGACGACGACACCGACGACGACGGCGCGGTCAAACGAAATAATGGCGGGAGCGACGACGAAGACGACGACGATCCTCCCCCCGACCCCACGGACGCCCTCCTCTCGGCGATGTCCCACAAGGAGTCCGGGAACGAGCACTTCAAGTCTGGGAAATACGCCGACGCCGCCCGATCCTACCGTCGGGGCACGAACGTCCTCAAGAACTTCAACCATGACAACGCCGGGGACGAGCAGGTCAAGTCGATCCTAATCACCCTCCAGACGAACCTTAGCATGGTCACCTACAAGCAGGAGAAGTATCGCGTATCGAGGGACGTGGCGTCGAAGGTACTCGACATCGACCCGAACAACGTCAAGGCCTTGTATCGCAGGGCCGTGGCCCATCGTTCGATGGGCGACCTCGACTCGGCGAAGGACGACCTCCGCGCGGCCCTCGGCGCGGAGCCGAACAACGTCGCCGTGAGGAAGGAGCTCGCGTCCGTGAGGAAGGTCTTGGACGAGCGCAGGGCGAAGGAGAAGAGGGGATTGCAGAGGGCATTCAGCAGCAGGGCCGGATCGTCGTTGTTGTACTCCGACAGGGAGGAGGAGGAGAGGAGGAAGGAAGACGAGAGGAGGGAGAAGGAACGGCTGGAGAGGGAGGCGACGGAATGTAGGAAGAAGGAATGGGAGGAGGAGTGCGTGAAGCGGATGGCGAGGTGAGCGTATCTAGCTGTCGTCTCCCGCCGTCGCGACGAATAAAAAGGAAGGCGTCTGAAACGAAAAAGGATGTTTCTTACTTTTTTTTTTTTTTTTCGCGCGCCGTCGCCCCGAACAGCGATCCGCCCCAGGATNGCCCCAGGATGTGGTATCCTTCGAGGAGTGGGAGAAACAGCGTCGGAAGAAGGAGGAGAAGGCCGAGAAGGCGCGGAAGAAGGCCAAGAAGGCCGAGGAGGAACGAAGGCGAGAGGAACGACGGAAGGCGAGAGCGGGCGCGGCGAACGACGGGAACGACCCCGACGACGACTCCGAGGACGAGCTAACGGAGAAGGAACTCGCCGCGCTCAGGGGGTACAAGAAGACGAGCGACGGACGTACCACGTCGTACTTCACCCGGGAGCAGACGGAACGCGAGAGGGAGCTCATCGGGTCCATCGCGCCGAGGAGGCTCGACGGGTCGTCGTCGTCGTCGTCGTCGAACCCGACCCCGGCCGCCGCCGCAGCCGCCCTCGATCCGTCGTCCTCCTCGGGGGGGGGGGGGGTAACGGGATCCGGCCCGAGCGCGTGGAACGCGTCTGGCACGACGTGGGAGGAGAAGGACGCCACCGACTGGTGCACTAAAACCCTCGAACGGTGCCTCCTCGACGCACCCCCCTCGTCGTATTTTTCCGAGTCGTCCTCGACCGCGTACGTCGCCTCGGTCAAGGGAGTGTCGGACGTTAAGGGCGACGCGTCCGTGGCGATCGCCGGGGGGAAGAAGCGGTACATATACGACTACCACGCGACCGTCGATTACGAGATATCCGACGGGGGGGGAGAAGTCGTCGCGTCGGGATCGTTGAGGCTGCCCGAGGTGCACAGCGCGAATACGTCCTCCGGGAACGTGGAGGAGGAGCTGGAGGTGGAGGTATTGGCTTGGAAGCGCGCGCCGTCCTCCCCCTCCCGGAACGACGATATCGGAGCGAGCATCACGGCCCAAGACTGCGTCGAATGCCGAAGGGTACTCATCACGGACGTCAGGAAGAGTGTTTTGGGATTCGTGGAGAAGTTCAACGCGAATTTTTGAGTGGGTCGGATCAGGAATATTAATCGAGGTTGGAATTATTGAGGAGGCGACGGTGATTATTGATATTGGTAAAAATTATAATGATTAAATTGCTTGTCACCAGATTCCTCGACGATGATAACGATATGTACAGTATCGAAATGTTGTAATTCGCTTGATTGAGCCGTATCAACGGCAGGAGCTGCAGCGTCGTCCGCCACGTCGTGTATTTGATATAGGGTCATAGGCACTCCCCGTTGACATGATCGTCGATGACGTCTCAGTACGTACGATTCAGCAAGCTTCTTGGCCGACGCTATGGTTTGGTGAAGGCGTGATTCCCGCGAGCAAAAAAGAGAGGTAAAAATGGCAGCGAAGAAGAGGATGAGGATTGGGTCGAAACCAGGCTACAAGGGTTTTGATCACAGAAAGTATGGAGTTTGTGATCCGAGTTACGTTGAGAGGGAAAACAATGTTAGGGTCGAAGAAGACAAGCAAATAAAAAATCAGCCAAAATGAACTTGATGAAACTGATGCTTAGAGCGTCGATTATTTTTCATATTCAAGGATTGAACCTTCTTCTCCTGACATCTCACTGTGATACCCACGCTAGCATGACAACTTCCTATAAATTCTTCATTCCTAAAAGCTAACCATTACAAGACTAGTTTGTGTCTGAATCCTAAGCATGTCCAACATCATACACGCTGCGACGTACCAAACTCCCCTCCAAATTCAATTTCCATACCACTTTCTTCAGGACCCGCCGCCTCTAAAACCACAGGAGGGGTAAAGGGGGCATCTTCCACACCGGAAACATCATTATCTTTAAGAGCCTTATCAGAAGTGCGCTTCCGTGACCAAAATCGTTTGAGTGGAACAGATTTCTCCTTCAACGGCTCGTCCGGTTCCAACCTCTCTTCATTTTCTGATTGAAACGCAGTAACAGCTGCCGGAACTTCCTCATCACCAGCCTTGACAAGGACAACGGCAGGAGCCACATCTACATCAGGAGCCACTTCTTCATCAGGCGCCACCTCTTTATCCGAAACAGCCTCCTCAGACTTTTTCTTTCGCGAGAACCATGATTTTCTTTTGACAGGCTCCTCTGCTGGAACTTCCTCATCACCAGCCTTGACAAGGACAACGGCAGGTGCCGCATCTACATCAGGAGCCACTTCTTCATCAGGCGCCACCTCTTCATCAGGCGCCACCTCTTTATCTGGAACAGCCCCCTCAGACTTTTTCTTTCGCGAGAACCATGATTTTCTTTTGACAGGCTCCTCAGTGTTATCTGTGTCCTCCCTGGGTTCGTCTGGTTGAATTTTGTCAGCGTTCTCAGACTGAACCGCATCAATAGCCGGCGGATCGTACTCATCAACAGACTTGATAGGGACCATGGCATCTTCGGGAGCCACCTCTTCATCAGGCGCCACCTCTTTATCAGGAATAGCCTCCTCAGACTTTTCCTTTCGTGCCCAAAACTTCCACCACGGTACATTTCCTTCTCTCGGCTCGCCAGCTTCGACGACGCTGTGTTCAGGCGAATCACCCGATTTCCTGTCATTTTCTATATGGGATCTATCCGGTTTCGGGGCGCAGCAAAGGAAGAAGCTCCCGACCACAAATCTGGACAATAATTCGGATTTAGAGCGAAGACAGTTTTTAAGGGGGAGGATCAGAGTTCAAATTAATACAAGACACTCACAAGCCATATGCCGTTGCAGAATATATGAAGCCATTACCCACAGTGCAGCCTTTAAACTCGTAATCACCCCAAAAGTCACCAGTTTTAAGCCAGCTGTATTGGGGGCAGCATAAGAAGCAGAATGAATAACAATATCAGATTGAATGAGTGGAGAAATACGATGGGTGACATTCAAATCGATTTTCTTAAACGAACCATAAATCAGAAAGCCCTGAAAAAATCAGTGTGTTTGAGTATGCAAGAATAATGCAAAGAATTAAGTTGAGAATATCATGATAATGTTGTGGCCAATGTAGAGATCTCTTTAAATAAACAACGTTTCCGCCACTTACAAAGGACGGCAGTGAATAATTGATTTAGCTAGAGAAATATATCAAGAATTGATCGGGGGAAAAAGGAATTGTAAGAAGGGACAAAAAATGTAGAATACAGGGAGGGAATTGATCACGGCGCACCTGGGCTCCAATAACAAGGAAAATTTTCATTGCCTTCATGCAACACACGTTGCAGTTGCAGGAATCGTCCACGAGGATCGCCACAATGAGCATTGCGCCAAACAGAGGTGCGAGGACTGCAAAAACAGACGTGTACATGTGCGATGGAACACATGAGCGATACAATATGGATGAATATTCAAACACCACACGACAGAAAATCGACACTTACGGGCAGATACACGCGACCAATCGTATAGCCAATCGACGTCATTATCTAAAGATGACATGCACGTATTGCCGGTAAGGGAAGATTTGAAGAGCCCAAATGTCGCGCTAGTGGCGACAGAACCATCGCTGTCCAGAATGTCCTTCTGCAAAACATCGATGATAAAATGAATATGAGTAAACATACGAGTCGATAGGAATTCATTGGCATTAATAAGCATCGACGCACCGTAATGAAGTCGCACGACATTATGGCTAAGCACGAAAGCACAACAGCCGCTATCATACACCCCATCGTTAAGAGGCCACAACATTGTTTGAACTTGGAAGATGCCATCGTCGTGCTCCAGCAACCAAATACGCTTGGGCGCAATACTTAAACAATTACTCTGATAATGATAATTGACGAGGAAGCGTGTTTGGATATGGGGGTGTGAACAAAGGCTTGTGTTGGTGCGGTGTGTATTTTTTTTTCTCATCATCACAGAAAAAAATGAGAAGGGGAATGCGAAGGCTGAACCTCCGGAGAAGTTGGCCATTTTTTGGAGAGAGGCAACGTCACGTTTATCAAGTAAAATATGTATTATTGTAGGAATATTAAAGTTGAACTTCTAAATTTTGGCCAGGCACTGCTCTCCACATTGAGCCTGCCTATCCGCCAGTTTTCTCCAGCCCTGAGGCTCCAAGTTGTTTTGCTTGTCACCCTTGTCAAAAATATATTGTGAAGGAAGAAGAAGAAGGTGTCAGTTTGATGTGTGCAGCCTAACTAGATACTTAGGGTGTGCATTTCCATTCCTCATTTTGCTCGTATTATTTGAGATGAAGGAAAAGAAATTCCTTCCCCAAGAATGCACATCCATTTAGTAGCCTACTAATACTAAATGAGGATGCGCTATGTATTATCTTGACGTCAGCAAGAAGTCTGCGTCTGTGTTGATGTGGCACAAAGAGCTTCAAGTCAAGGACTATCTCTCTGAATGTGATCTTGTGAGGAACCATCATCACATATCAATGACCAAAGTCAATCATCATCATCGTTCGTATTGGATATCCTTGAGCCAACACACCTCTCACAAGAACAGAAAAGAGATTGGAATGTGAGTTGTCATCAGTCGCACTGCTTCACTTTTTCTTCATTGCCATCATCATTTACCCAAGAGAAAAGTAGATAATGTCTGCAGCAGGACGGTACTGAATTTAGGTTGTGATTAATAATTTATTACCCAGTTTTTGTGTGTGTGGTCATAGCATCACTGTCAGTCAGCATCCTCCATCCTTCTAGTGACATGATGTTTCAAATTATTTTATTCATTGCAGCACTACTAAAGTTTCCAAATCAATCAATTTCTCCCCGAGTGGGAGATCTCCCACCACAAGTGGGAGATCTCCCACTCATACTATTTTTTCTGTGTGTGTAAACTTGGCCTCCATGGGGCTAGGGCTTTGCCACAATGGGGTATCAACCCACAGGCCAGTGCTTCCAGTCCCACTAGGCACTGCAGTTCATAAAGATTAGAGGCTACCCATACAAGTATCCCTGACCAACAGATATCCCCCAATCGAAGTTAAGTCAAGTCAACCTCAGTTCCATCATGGTCCGGCAGTGCCTCCGGATCATCCAAAGTTAGTAAGGGCTGCTCCCACCAAAAGGTGCAAGTTGCCGAGCCTCTCCTTCTCTCCCCATCCCAACAGAGCTCAAAGATCGGTCGATCCACGATGAACCTGGCGATGGTTTCTCCTTAGGAATGGCTATGTACTCGCCAATCATCTTTAACCGTACCGCCTTTAGTACTTTCTTTGAGTTCGGGTACGTCCACGTCCCGTCTGGATTCTTAGCGGGCTGCATGCCATTCGACGAGCAGCCCTGATATGAAATCCTTCCAGACTTTTTAAACTCAAAGGATACAGTTTCCACATTTCACTCCCAAATAGCAGTACTGCCTGTACAGTTGCTGTGTAAAAAACACCACAGAGAGGACCTTAGTAGGTGCGGCATTCTCTGCCCTCAACACATGGCTTACCTGTGCCCAGCTCTTGCACGCTTTCTTCAGGTTTGACCGCATGGCCTGGATATTGTTGTCAGTGTATGCCAACAACTGCCCCAGATATTTAAACACCTCTACCCTCTCCAGATCTTCCCTGTAAGCCGTAAACGTCTTCTGAAGAGCGACCTATGCAGCCTCAGTGGCTTCATGTTGCTTCTTCCTGATCCACCCCTCTCTGCAGAGTCGGGTATGCCGAGGATGCCCTGGTAGAGAGCTCCGATCTCCATCTCCATGCCACATCTCTTGCATTTTGGGAAGAGGACAGACCCTTCACTTGGTCACACTACAAGATCCTGTGGGTGGCAATCAAGAAACAAGAAAATGCCGTCTTAGAGCCCATTTGGTTTTGGTGCTCGTCTCACCAGCGCAGTTTGGTACCGGACAGTGGTACTTATCCACACTCGGCAATTTGATTGCACGATAAACAACACCAGGATGATCAATCACAATATCCTGCTAGAGGACAAAGGACCGAAAGACATCATGCTGCATCTCCAAATGACCATAATACGTCGATGGGATCTGTCTGTGATTTGTACATGGCGTACTCCTCTTCCATTTTGCCCTCTCTTATCTGCCCCGGAATACATACCATCGCCTTCGTCTTGGCAGAATTTGTAAACAGACCGATCCATTCAAATAGCCGGATTGTTAGGACATCGAAAGATTCCTGCAGCCAAACTGGATCCCAAAAGGCAATAAGCAGTAGCTCAGCCACGTGATCCCTGAGCCTCTTCACCAAGCGTTAGGTGGAGCCGACTGGTTTTGATCCTAGCTGGATCAGTTTGTAACGTTTGGCAATTTTTATGGTACAAACCTACGCTCGCGTAGGCTTGTACCAATGTTCTACGGTAAC
>JALLAZ010000157.1:0-21435 GCA_036939755.1 Stephanodiscus triporus
TTTTATTGTTGCCTCTGATGCCACCCCCACCGTTGTTGCCGTCTTCGTCACTATCACCGCCATCATGTTCTTGTCATCGTCTTTGCCATCATCGTTGTTGTTGTTGTCTTCGTTGTCGTCGTTGCCATTGCCGCCAATATTTCCGCCGCTGCCATTGCCACTGTCACTGTTGCCGCCACTGTTGTCGCCACCGTTGCTGCCGTGTTCTTTGTGATTTTTGGCTTGAGACCCTCTTCTTCATTTGGGGGAATTCACGTAGGAATTAGTTGACATTGGCTGTACAGGCCTTGTACTACACAACATGTGACGAGATACAATTTTTGTACCCAACACTCAAAGATAATATACCATATCGTAGAGTATCATAAAGTCTCATTTCTCTCCTGATGATTTCTTCTTCTCTGAATGAGACTCTCAAGAATCTCTTCTCAGCATCACATATTGTCTCCAAGTGATGCAGGTGAAACATACAATGAAAGAATAAGCTGGAATTATCCAGTAAGTGGATTAAATTTCTCCTTTAAACCCCTAAGTCACAAGTAATATTCATCAGAGAAAGGATTAATTGCAATCACTATTACATATCAACTCCTCCACCTCCTCTGGGTATCCCTGAGAATATGCCTAAGAGTATTGACTCAGCCACAGCTTCAGCCGACCTCCTAGCCCTGAGCTCCCTAAGAAGGTCAGCTCTGTCGTACTGTGGAAATATAACATTCATGAGCAAATGAACACACGAAGGCAGATTTCATCACACTGCTATTTTTGTATCGAATCGCCGACGTACCTGTGGAAACATGTCAACCAACTGCTCGAGCGCAACTGCTTCTTCTTCAGGTGACATAGGGATGGCACCCATCAAGATCAGAAAACGTCTCCAGAATGACGCTTCCGGCCGCAATTGATTATTTCCTATATTATTGACGTCTTCACCTTGCACTTGACCCCCTCTTCGGAAGAATCGTTGCCACCCAGCTTCGCGATTAGGATTTGGCTCCACAGCTACAATTGTTTCCCGACGAACAACTTCGAATGCGAATGCAGGAATTGGCAACCACGAAGGCAAAAGATTTTCTGTAGAAAACCGGAGTAGAGATTGCTCTCCGGTGTTCAATTGTTGGTTGATTGGTTGAGCAGGCTGGGCTCGTCTATTAACAACTCCGACTCCCACAGCACCAACATGATGGACCACATGCAAGTCATGCCTACCCGTCACCACTGATGCGCGACACAACGGGCATTTTGCATTGGCAAATGATCTCTCTCTTTCTAACACCTCACGAAGACAATTTGTGTGAAATAGATGGCCACACGCAACCTTCTTGACGCCGCCAACCAGCAAAGAGTTGAGGCAAATACAGCAAACATCTCCAGCTCCGGACGCTTTGCGGATATCTAAGTCGCTGGCGTCCGCGAAACTATTGTTGATTTCTCTTGTGACGCGATGCATATTGCGCCGTTCTGCAATCTTCTTACCTATCAAGGATATAGTAGAGTGCAAATGCAGAGCGAGCACTCCATCGACAAGCGACAAGCCCGCTCTCCCATGCAAGGACCAAACATGTAAGAAATGAGAGATGGTCAAGCACAAAGCGGTCATTTCTAATGAAAATACGGTAGTCCCAATCGAGGCCATCTGTTGCCCATGCGCAGATTCACTGATTTGAATTGCTCCATCTATTCGACGCAGCTCATTTTCAAACAAAAGATCATAATCGGCTCGTACTTGAGATTCATGTCCTCCCCAGTGAAGTCCAGGTGTATTTTCATCGCTTTCCATTTCCCTGCCACGAGAACTTCCAATTGTATCATTAGAACTACCCATTCGCACCCTCCTTTGAGCGTGAAGCTCAAGCTGAGTCTCCTCCAATAATGACATTTTTATTCGATGCACCTCTTCTGCTGTTGAAACCACGTGCCTCAAAATATGAGTCACCACATCAATCCCCAACAAGATACAATCGAATGTGAGTAGAAGTAGCATGTTCCATCCAGGGAATATTGCCACACACCCCATGGCTGCCAACACATTACATACAAGCACTAGGACGAGGAGACGTAACACGCCGGGACGGGGCGATTCGCCACTCTGAGAGGCATGATTTGCAGTATTCCCAGCAAGATGCGATAGACTTCTGAGAAAAGACAGGAGAGTATACCACGAAAAGAGAATAAAGAGATCGACACGGTCCAGTTCAAGGACCACGGAAATCAGAAGTAGCTTAAAGAGGAGGAACCCCACAAACCGCTCACGCCCAACGCGCCGACGCCGACTAGCTTCATCCGAAAAAGTTTGACTAGGCGTTCGACCAGTAGCCAAATTTGGTGTATTCCCCGCTGCATTCGACGTGTTGATATGTCCCAGGAACAAATCGGCCACTGCAGTCTGTAGCAAGTAGGTCATAACTACAAGCAGATTGGCAATGGCAATCAACCGTGGGGTGGAGGAGAAAATTTTGTCGGCAATAGTTATGATGGGAGGGCTAGTTGATTTCGAGGCAGTATTCGGTATGTCTGCATCATCGCCCGCCTCGGTTGACAGAATTGGTTCAACTGAGGAGGGATTCATCGCACTCAATATGGGCGAGAGAAGGGAACGAATCGCAGCATTATGCGGAACAGATTGCCCAAAACTGTCATGTTTGAGCCGCTCCCAAGGAATAATCCTTCTTCTTGACGAGCTAGGTTTGTCTGTTTCGGGTGCTTTCGAGGCGGACTTCTCCGAAGTCTCCGTAAGGAGAAAGTGAGCTAGAGCGGTGCGAAACTTCAGCTCTTGCAACAATATGTACTGCTCGATACGGCCGACGAGAGGTCTCCCATCGCTAGCGTCTTGCGGTCTTTCGTTAAAGCGATCTTTCCCATCACCAAAAAAATTAAGGAATGAGCCGGCCCAAGAGGTTGACGAGGGAGGTGTATACATTGATTCTATCGTCTGTTTGGATGAATCTGTTGAGGAGGAACGCATGGCTTTCGAGTGTGACGCGACCCCTTCCCATACATCACTCTTCTTAAGCCCCATGTCTTCAAGATTACCACGACCATCAACGGACACTTTCCAATCCTCCAGCTTTCGCGCGTGGGCCTTGAATGCATCAACTGTTTGTTGCAGTTGTTGATGCACTTCAGCCGCAGACGACGATGGGTTGACTCTCATCCAGATGGATGAAAACCGAACATTCGAGGGAGTGGTGATCAACGCCAAAATCGCGATAAAGGCACTCAATGTAAAATAAATACTGGTGAACGAACACGAAGAAAAATGCGCTCCATAGTGCCTGTCAACTGCTTGGACAAGATGTCGTGGACGTTGACGAGTGTGATGGTCCTCATCAGGAAGTGGTTGGGGATGCCGTTCTTCTTCTTGTCGATGTTCCTGCATATCGTCCAACAAAATAATATCCCTCTCTTCTTCATTCCGCGGTTGTTGGCCCAGTTGCGCCGGCTCATTATCTTGAACGGCGGATCGCGCATAATAATTGGCGTGTACATTTCGTTGATTCTCGACAATTTCGTTCAAGCGCTGCAGCGTCAATTGTTGTTGCTGAGCTAGCTCAATAATGCGGTCCCGTCTTTCCGTATCTAAATTGTCTTCGCCGTCGTCCATCGTGGTTGGGGTTTCTTACTCCTTGACGTCGTTCATAATATTGTTCTGCACCGACCCATCTTCCAATTTTAGGGAACTGCTAGCGAGCGAGTGCGTCTCTGTGTTTATGGTATGTATCTACAATACTTATCTACCTACTTACACTAAAAAAAGTAGGTAGATTACCTAGAGGTATTAGATACAGTACGTACTATTCCGTCGTTCGATACCGTACGATATCTATCTACCATAAGTAGAGATAATATTGTATCGTACTTTAGGTAGGTAGGTAGATTTATCTCTTGCTCCTAAAGTCTACTTGAGTAAAAAATAGAGAAGTACTCTCAAGCTCGCAACACATCACTGCACCATTACAATACCTTGAACCCAACACGCAACTTAAACATCATGTTTGCAACAATAAACGTGATGGCATCGATAACGACCAAACGAATGAAGCAGGGCTACCTCATGTGGATGCCGACCATGCCAATGGTTCTTCTCCACGCAGAGCACGCCACCGAGTCCTCGCCAGCGAAGGCCATATTTCGTGTCCTGCCCAAAATGACCAAACACGAAGTGAAAGAATACTTGACAAAGATATATGATTTGCCCGTGGTGCAAGTGCGAACTCAAAATTATTTAGGAAAACGGATGAGAATGATTGGAAAGAGGCAGGTCGTGTATGCGAAGCGACCTGATTACAAGAAGGCGTTTGTTACATTCGATAACACACTGGCAGACACTGGTCTTGGGTGTTTTGTTCCGGGGATAAATACTAAGGGGGCAAATGAATGACAAAATTGGAGTATTCCGAGTCATAAAAATTGGGAAGGTTCCATGCGAAGCTGGGTTTACTGATGGACCGGATTTCGTCTGCTCGGCATATCCGTAGAGGTTCCAACAATACGAACCTGAATTAAACGTATGGTATCGTACTACACAGATAGACGATATTCTTCGGTGGCAGTCCGCGGAGGAGAGGAGGGAAGTAGCTCTTGATCATAGTGGTGGGTCTAAACTATTATAATGAGGGAAGGAAAATCTCACGTCTACCTATTCTTGTCCCCCCCCAACGAAGCAAGCAGCTTCATCATTTTACCGTGCTGAAGAGTGTCACCGTCAACCTTCTTCTCTTCCTCTCCCTCTCTCTTCTCTTCGTCTGACACGCCCAATATTCTTAGATTGGGTGACAATTTCAACGAATGCACTCCTCCTCGATCATCTCCAACAATTAATATGAAATCTTTCACATTGAAAGATACATTTGTCAGTCGTGCCTTCTTGACGACTTTTTGGGCACAAAATGGCTCACGTTTGTTCTGGGATAAATCAAATACATGCACTTTTCCATCAGTTGTGACAGCAGCAAAGACCGTGGAGGAGAAGGGGGACCAACATACATCCCCCACCGCATTTCCAAGGTCAAAATGTAGCAAACATTTGGATGACTTGTGGTCCCATATCTTTACCGTCCAATCTTCTGAACATGAGATGAAGATGTCCTGATGAAATGGATTCCACCTCACTCTGTGAACCCTCATGTGGTGACCGTCGTAAGTTTTTATATACTGGCCACGGTATGCTTTGGAACATTCGTGGATACTTCCCTCTTCCGTCCCAACCAAGAACAAATCGTCCAATTTCTTGTTGAAGTCGAAGCAGCAGCCTCCTGCCAATCCAGTCAACGCTGGCTCGTCCGAATCTTCCTTTGCTGTCGGATGATTGATGAGCTTCAACTGCATTATTGGTTCCATCTTGATGAGGTTCTTGGTCATTGCCCACTTCGCTACTTTCCCATCAGCTGATATGGAGTAAAAATTTAACTCTTTGGAGAGGCAACCATTATCATGCCAGTGCACTTGCCACACTGGATCGGAATGCTTTCCCGACTGCAGCGAGGATGAATATATTGGTTGCTTTGTCCCATTACTAATGTCATAGGCCGATACCATCCCATCATAGTACCCCACGGCAAGTAAAGACGGATGCCGTGGATGGAAGTCTAAACACATGACGCCGCTTTCTGTGTTGATTACATATTCTGGATGGGAGGTATTCTTCAATGAGAAGCAGCATAGCATTCCGGTGCCCTGCCTCATGAAATCGTAAGATCCATACCCCACCGCAAACATGTCATTGTACAGTGGATTCCAACAGAGAGAAGTGACTTGCTTACGGTTGGCCCTGTTCGCAGAAAAACGCCACAGTGGAAGCAAAGTCCCTTCCCCGTTCCTGAATTCGTCGGCTTTGTCTTCGAAGTACTTGAAGTCGTGGAATATCTCGTCCTCGGCATTCTGGTTAACAAGCCTTTCCATCGTTTTGAGCGAATGCTCCATGCTTTTGCCATGGATTGTATCGGCCTTGGAATCATCGGAATCCTTTTTCGCCACGAATATCGACGCGAATTTATCTTCGAAGCTTATCCTAGCGCTTCCCTCTTGCTTGTCAATATGTTGACTGACGAGGAATTCGCTCTTGTAGCTATCGTGGATTCTCCATTGGCTTACCCCGTCTTGATATTGTGTCATGGGTGGCGGTTCAGTATTCACGCCACTACTTTTCAGTGGATAGTTGAAGGTCTGTGATGCCCTTTCAGAGAAGTTGAACTGATTTTTCGCGTGGTCATTGGATGTCGTTATAGAAATAGTGGGCAATCCTGAACTGATAGTCGCAGTCATTTGGCCATCGGTAGTAACCTTGTCTGGCTCTTCTTGCTCACGCGGCTTTCCAACCCTCTCTACATACTTTTTACATTCATCGCTGTCAACATGCATGATGCTGCCTTCCAAAGAGAAGTGAATGGCCATATTGTCGCCCTGCCCCGGCGGGTCGGGTTTGAAGCATCTATCCTTGAAGCTAAACTTGCAAACATTTTTGGGCTTGTTGGGATCATCACCAGTCAAGATGCGTGTAATCTTTTCATCGAGTTCATCTTTAGTCAGCTCTAGTTGGTTCCCAGGCTTGATCACCCTTCGTGCCGGCTCCTGAACCTGGACCGAGGATTGGTATTCGGTATCCTTAGGCTTCTTTTTCTTCTTTTGGGAGACTTGATTCTGCTCTGACTGCTTCTGTGGATTCGATTCACTCGTATCCACTTCTCTCCTTGGCTTTGGATCACAATCATCGGGTGACTTGACGGTATCCACCAACCTTCGAGATTTGTTCTGCTTGGATGACGGCACTGATTTCGACGAATGCAGCATAATAGACGACGACGACGACTCCTTGCTCCACCACTGGGGAAAAATGGTTTAAATACAAGCTTGGCAAAATTTAAATTCATTTTTAGGAGGCTGCCAGGAATTCCGGGCGGAGTCGAGTCCAAGTAAGGATTGAAAGCGACAAGCCATCGTTAGCTACAACATTCCATGCATCACCAAACATGCCATCCGCCTCCTAGCTCGTCATAAAGGCTTCATTCGAGCGCATCTTCGGTCTCTCTACGGACAGATCTTGACGAGCTCATTGGGGATGTGATTATTTGCGCTCACTACTTTCCTAAGATCATGCCAAAAGAAAGACACTGATGGTGATGGGCGTTGACATTAAAAGGCAGGAGGGTATCAATCCTGGCTTCGGTGCGTGGGTGAGGATGGGAGAGGAGTCAAACAAGATATCTCCAATAACTATGTTGATTTTTCTTCAAGCGAGGCATGGATCATCTAATCCACGTGATGGGATTGCTTGAGACGATCAAGAAGGAGTTGAATAGACAAATTCAAGTGCCGTGAGGAGAAATAAAATGAAACCCTAACTTAAGGAAAAAGAATCTCGCCAGTGTGAAATCGCATCACTCGTCTCCATTGGAACCCCACATGAATGATGTCTCCGCCTCCCCTTTCACCGGATAGAGCGGAACCCTGTCGCCATTCGCCGTGGGATTTAACCTCCAAGTATCAGTTATCAGTGCCGCAGCCGTCACCAGCCACAGACAGGTTCCACCCAGCAACTTCCCCGCCAATGGATCGACCGTCGAATATTGGTACGCTGCATTGGCAGCGCTGAGCACCACGCACAGCACGCCGACGACCGCCGCGCCGTACCTTTTCTCTGTGTTGTTGACGGTATTCCACACATCACCCACCGTCAGGTGCAGAATGAACGCCATGGTCGGCAGCGTCAGAAAGCTCCCGACCGTTGTGACCACCACCGCCGAGGAATACGCTCGGATCGGCCCGATGATCAAAAGCCACATGATGGGGAATATCACGCCAGGCGGGGTCCACGAGGGCATGACCCGATCACGAAAACCGGAAGAACCCCCTCCCTCGACGGCCTTCGATATGTCGGGACGCTGATTGTTCAGCGGGTTGAAGACGCGCGACTTGAGGGACCAGGCGTAGAAGAGGAACGCCACCACCGGGAATGGAAGCCGGGCGTCTAACTGCGCTTGCGCGACGTCGAGCAGCTGAAAGGTCACGCCGAACAGGGTCAGCTCGGTGATGGCAGACAGAGCATATTTCACGAGGGCATCGGTATCCAGTTGTGGAGAGACGAAGGGATCCTCGTTGGGCAACGACGATGGTGATGATGATGAGGAGAGAGCGAGAGTGGCTTTGGAAAAGATCGCTCTGCGACGACTGCGATCATTTGGATGACGATGAGTTGCTTCCAATGATGACGACTTATCCAACTTCACAGATAGGGACAATGCGTTGGCGGGGACCTGGAATGCTTTGATCGGCAGCAGGAGGGCACCCTGAAGAAGGGCTAGTGCCACTAGGGAGGAGGGTGCAGCAGCAACGATTCTCATGGTGCGGTTGTTTTTTTTCCACAGCTTCATCGTCCAACTTGGGGGCCGACCCGCAAATAACCCCCCCCCGCCCCCGCCCGGGGAATAGGGTGTTCTCTTTTCTCTTCTTTTCGCCACATCACACACCCATGTATGGGCCACAAAAACCCCCAAAACGCTTTGAACAGCATCCTTATTTCTTCTCTCCTCAAGATGACGATACAAAATGTTCTGTACTGGTTCGTCAGCAGAACCGTGGCAAGCCGCGGTGCCGCTGCTTTTGTTACTCCACGTACGGCCTCCCAACCAGAAGTTGCGATGATTGGCATGTCGAGGGATGTCTACTCTCAGAGCAACAATTTTCCCAGAAATGAGAACTGGGGTTTTTGGCGAAACGACCGGCAAAATGGGAGAGGGGGTTATCAAACAGTTTTTGACGACACCACCGAAAGGCAACGAGATTCTGGTGAACGAAGGAATGGTGGCTACGACTATGAAACGCGAGGAGATTATAATGATTATTACGACGGACCAGACTCAGATTTTGGCGTGCGGGAATATCAGCAGCAATATCGTCGTCAAGATTTTGGTCAAAATTTAGATGGCGATTTTGAGCGACAGGAATCAGGCAACTTTGGAAGACGCAGCATTGATGGGCGTCAAGGATATTATCGCGATGAGCCACGATATCCTTATGACCTAAACGACGAAGACGATTCTCGGGGGCAGCCTCAAAGATACAAAGACAAGAACGATTATTTTGGTGGAAGCCAAAAGCAGCGATATGGAACGCAGGAACAGTATCGGCCAGAATTTTTTGATCAAAATTTTGATGGTGATTTTGGGCGACAGGAATTCTCTAAGGGAAACTTTGGCAGAAGACGCAGCATTGATGGGCGTCAAGAATATTATCGTGACGAGCCAAGATATCCCTATGACCTACAAGATGAAGACGATTCTTGGGGGCAGCCTCGAAGATACGGAGAAAAGAACGATTATTTTGGTGGACGCGAACGGCTGCGATTTGAAGCGGATAATTCATATGATACTAAACGCTTACCGCGGTATGATGCTTCGCAAGAAAGGGAACAGGAACAATATCGACCGAGTGAAATTGTACGAGACGAACCAATTGGTTTTGGAGTCGTGGATAGGATGGCAGGTAGAATGATTAGTCCATTTGCAGGATTTGAGATGATGGATAGAATGATGAACAACATGATGATTTTGAACAACATGATGATGGATCCTTTTTCAGGGTTTGGCATGATGAATCAAATGATGGACCGGCTTAGTTTTGAAATGGAGGCAAGAATGAATCAAGATCAAGCGTCAATAGAAGGCTTGGTAGATGATGCTCGTGACTGCATTCGCGCTGATCCGGCAGTGGCTAATATGTTAGGTGATAGAATTGTCCTGGGAATGCCTTTTGCTCAGTCATCATCATCTGCCATTATCAATGGGGTGAAAAGAACTCGTCTAGACTTGATAATTCCAGTTGTTGGAAGCCGGGGCGAAGGCCGAGTAAGGCTGCTGGCAGAACAAGGTACAATATCTCTACTTGAGGTGGACGTGGGAGGGCGTGTCATTGATGTCCGTGTTGACGAGCGGATGATCTATAATTCAAGGAACGATGGGGATGACGAGATAATTGATGCAAATGTAGTGGACAAAGTATATCGTTGAAATTTGGAATGCATCTGTTGTAAATGAAATAATCAAACATTTCTATGCTTAACGAGCAAACGCTATCTCTGAATTGAGAAATCTTCGTCTTCGACTACAGCAGATAACCAGGCCCACTTACATCTACATTCAATGGCAAGGTGTCTGACACTTTTGTGAACGTTCCAACGTCTTCTATCCCTAGCCCCTGTCCCAACCATCCAGGTCCGAATGCTGCATTTGCTCCCAGGAAGAAGATTATTAAAGCTGCGAGGATGTATGTGAAGATATTGATCCCTAGTAGCTGTCGTTTGATGTGGCAACGAGTAAAGATCATATTAAAGGAAGCGCCGGGGGAAGAAGAAAGTCTAGGAGTACCGGATTGCACTCACACCTTTCATCACCATCCACCGGCTCGGAGCACCTCCCTCAATATCCCCCCACGTTTCATCAGATATATCACGATCACTTCCACGTATAATATCGAGACCAATGTTGTTAGGAACACTTCGGCTATTGCCTCTTTGACTTATTTCATCCGAATCTCGTTCGCTTTTGCTTTCATCCGCCGCACCGGATTTCAACCTCGTCGATGATGTTGTATGGCGAATCCATGTTTTTGTGATGCTAGTGCGTGAACATGGTCGCAAAGGTGAGAATGCAGCGGCCGAGCATGTAAGCGCGGTAAGGTGCCGGGTTGTTAAGGCCAGGAGCGGGTGCAGTGCAGCGGATTTCATGATGTTGTTGTTAAGAGGGAAAGAGAGATACACGTAGCGATTTATGTGAGGATAATCGTGACGCCCCCCCTGCCCCGCCCGCCTGCCCCGCGGACCCTACGTGTATGGTACTTACAGTATGTAGGGAATACGATGGCTGCCGCCGGCCCTGCCCGCTTTCCTGATGAAGGCGGGAAGCTGAGGGAAGACACAAACACATCAACCATTGCATTCTGTCGTTCCGAAAAAGTGCCAACGCCAACCAAACCCAGCAACAGCCAACAAGGCAGAGGCACCCGACACAACAAAAAATATTGGCAACGACATCCGACCAGGCCTTTAATTCCTGGGTGCAATCCGCACCCGTAAAGAAGACTAAAGTTCATGCTCGTGAGTATGGCGGCCCCGAGAAAAATTAACGGCGACCGCCGACGCAGAACGAGCGTGGGCATATGCATCATAACAATCTTTTGCATAGGAGAAAACTCTTCATTGGTGCACCCAACCCCTGTCGCACATTCATCATGCTGTCACAATCACCGCCATGCTGCGCTGACATGCGGGGGTGTTTCTTCTCCGTTCGAATTGATGATGTCACAAGATGACGAAACATCATCATCGCCCTCGGCCGCGACGACACCCTCCGAACGATCGCAGCGCAAGGCAGCCCAGCGTGCGAGGAAAGAGCGTACGCAAATCCAGGCCAACAGCAACAAGGCAACCTCGCAGCACCCCGATGCCGTTCTAAAACGGCATCGTCTGAAGGAGCAGCAGCAGTCGTTTGTAAAGAATAGCAGGAGGAAGCATAACTTTGCAGAGAGGGCCAACTTTTTACATCAGAGTGAAAAGATAAACGACGAATTCGATGCCAACCTCAATGCGGTGCGCGATAATCGACTGACCAATATCAACATCCACCCGGTTGAGAATCCCTATGATCAAAGAACTGGCGATTCTAATGATGGGGGATCTGTACATCCATTGCATTCCATGGCTGTCGCTAAATTGGATAGATCGTCGACGACTGAGGATGTTGTCACGGCGATTAAACGAGCACAAAACTACCATGACATTCATGATATCCGAGAGATTGCTCATTTTTTGCTTGAAGAAGTTGGTGAGAAGTTAATTTATCTTGATCATTCAATGGCAACTTAATCTTCGTCTGCCTCCACATTGCTTACAATCACCCGCACGTTATTGCCCGAATTCAATTGGCCGTATCAGATGTTTCATTCGCGTACGGATATCGAGGATCTCTCTTTTCACGTCTCGCTGTTGCTTCGCTACACGTCAATAACCATGACATCGCTGAACGATGTATCACCGAAAGAAGAATAAGTCATCGATCCTCCATGCTTCCGCTGGAATCTGCCGCCATCGTTCGAGGTCTGCTAAGGTGCCATTACACCAAGGAGGCGTGGGAGGTGTTGGAAGACGAGCTCAGTTTGCCTTTGGAGGGATGGGTTGATTTTCACAGGAGCGAAACTTTTGACGACAATGAAGTCCATCTCGAAAAGGAATCTATACGTCGACAGCTAGAAATTCGAGATAGGCTCGTCCACCGGGCACGTAGTGTCGGGTCAATCGCATCACGGCATTTCTACGAAGATGAACCCACAGCTGCAATGAACGCTATTCAAAAATTAAAGGATATGGGTAGCATCGTGAGGGAGGCCGGGCTCACAGCAGAAGACTTGGGCATACCGTGGGATAGGCTCGTGAAGGGGGCGGCACTGTGTGAGAGTAAGCGAAGAGATGGCAAGTGGGATATCAATAATGAAGAAAGTGGCGAGGATCCTAGTCAATGGCCTTGCAACATAGTGTATTTCGTCCTTGATGCCATGGTTGCTTTCCCCCCCGAGAACAAAGACGTCACCTTTGAGGCATTATGCAATGCCTTAGTGAGGCGTACGTGCTTTGTGACTGGCGCGGTGGGAATGGACGGCTGTCCTGAAGCGGATAGAGGAGAGGTAGCCTTTATTGGCCGAAGTAATGTGGGAAAATCAAGCCTTGTGAATATGGTGAGTAATTATTTTGGTGCCGGCACTTCAATATTCGTGACGTAATGGGTCAAACGTCGGCTCACTTCCATATATCTGCGTAAATGTCACTGAAATATTATAACTACTTTGAACTAAACAGTTGACCAATCGCAAATCGTTAGCTTTCATAAGCAAAACTCCTGGGAAGACCCAACAATTTAATTATTTTGCAGTCAACGATAAACCTGACCTTGCACGTCAAATCCGGTACGGCGATGAAGTTCTCGGATCGAAAGACCGCGATTCCTTTTATATAGTGGATCTTCCCGGATTCGGCTTTGCAAAAGTGCCTCAAAAGCAACGCCAAGAGTGGTCGGACTTCATGGATGAGTATTTGACAACGAGAGAAAGTGAGTTTATTTCTTTCCCTTCTTTATGAGTCAGACACTATCACATCGTCAACTCTTACCATTGTTGCACTTCTGGCAGCTCTACGTGTGATATTCCATCTAGTCGACGCGAGGATCGGACCCACCGAAGAAGACGCGAAAATTATGCACAAGGTTGGCGCGATCATCGGGAGCAAACAACAACGAAATCATGCCAAATATGTGATTATTCTGACTAAGGCTGACAAAAATGTCAAAAGCGCGTCTTCAAAAAACCCAGGAAAGGTCAGTGAGTCGGTCCGGAATAAGTTGTGTGAAACAATGAAGGCAAATAAAGTTGGGTATGCTCCTATCGTTGTGACGTCTGCAGAGACACGACTTGGGAGGGACGAGGTCTGGAGATATTTGAGGTTGGCAGCAGAGCAATAGAAAGATGAAGATTGGCTGCATGGTCAAAATGGCACCAAAGGCTTTTAATACCACTGGGTATTCACGTCAGCGTAGACACAACAATGCGACACCCAAACCGAGCGCGCAAACCTCTTCTAGAGGTCATCGCTTTGTTTAACTTTATCATTAAGTCTATTACTGGGAAAATATACATCATTTTAGGCGTATTGCTACTTAGCAAGCGATTGCAAGATTTAGGATTCCAACTTTGGAAAAACCCGCAACATTACGATAGACTAAAATTCGTTCTTCGACTTCTCCGTCCCCACATGATTGATGCTTGTATCATCCATTGCATCCCCCGCTGTTCAACGGAAACGAAACTTGACATACGGCAATTCTACCTCCTCGTCTGTATCGAGGTCATTGGCAATAATCTCGAAAGTAATGAAAAGTTGATTGGGAGGTAGATCCTTCTTCGTAACGCTGGTCACAACTTCCGACATCTTCATTTTCATCCGTTCCGCGAGCTTCTTTTTATTGGCAAAAAAGGAAAAGAGGATTGAGACGCCATGGCTTATCATGGATACGTCTAGATTGTATTTGCCTTTGAAGTGCTCGATGAACTCTTCCAGGGTGATATCGCCCATGTTCATATCCAGGCAATCCCACGCCGTCCAATGCCATTCTTCCCCTTTGACCACTGCCGTCGTCTTGGCAGGTGGGGTGGGCTCACTGAGCGTCATGAATGGGATGGCCAGATTGACGAAGCCGTTCTTGTATGCATCAATCTGTAACTCCTTACGTGATGTACCAATAATCTTGTACAGCTCTAGGCAGATAAGTCCCGTCACCAGTGCAGTCGTGGTGGCGATGGCAGGAATGATCCGACCGGCGATTGCGCGAGAGCGATGCGTATCCTCAGTAGGAATGGAGTAGTTGAGAGCACGAAGGTTGGAGCACGCCGTCACGAAGAGCATGTGCTCATCTACATCTTTGTCGAATTCGATCGGATTGAGTTTGAACCCCGCCAAAGCACCAGGTTTGGGAAGGCTCGCCAAAATTTGATCCACATCTTCTTCGACGACAGCGGACGACGCGACAGCATTGTCAGATTCTTTTGCCTCCGCTTCCGTTGATGCAATCTTAACTCCCTCAATAGGGGAAAAGTCAGGCACGATGACATTCTGCAAAACCTCGACGAAGTATTCCTCGTCGGTCCGTCCCTTGATGCCGAACATGTGCGCGCGCAGATTGGCAGCGGCGACGATGAAATCAAAGTGATTCCGCATCTTTGCATCCTCGCACTTATCGTTCAGGTCGAAGATTAAAGGCTTTGGACAGCGCTTGCTTCCCGACCAAAACTTGGCCCCACTCGAGGTGATTTGATTCNTCGAAGATTAAAGGCTTTGGACAGCGCTTGCTTCCCGACCAAAACTTGGCCCCACTCGAGGTGATTTGATTCTCTGGAAAGTTGTGCAGAAGCTGTCGTATCTGATTGTTGAAGATCGTTTCGAACTTCAGCCGCGCCCAGACGACACAATCCTCGAAGCTCACAGGACGCTCGTCGACCAACGTTTTGCGAATCGCAAGGGCGGTCTCGACCTTGGAATTCTGCTGCCCCGCGAGGGACTCGGCGTAGTTCGGATTGCTCAGGTACGAATTGACGTCCTCGCCGCTCTGCTTGAACTCCCCCTCGAAGTAGTCCCGCGCCCATTGCAGCGTGTGTTGGATCTGATTCGGAAAGTTTTTGAGGGTGCAGACGGGGATGCTCTTCTCGGGAGGGTCGCGCGTGGCGCCGTAGTTCTCGGTAACGCCCGGAATGACCACCTGCGTGTTGCCCTTGGTGCCGAGCGTTCCGCTCTCGAGCATGGGAAGGCGGTAGAAGAGGCATCGCTGATCGACGTACAGCCGTGCCTCGACGTTGTCGAGCGCGGTGCACACCCCACTCAGCTTGTCATAGAAATCGTCCCCGAAAATTTCCTCGGTGTCGGACCCCACCTTCTCCTGATAGGAAACTATGTTCATATTCGAATTCATCTCCATCGCGGCCCTCGCAGCGGTGTCCGACTTGAACTCGTTGATGTCCTTGTTCCTGAAGAGGAACTGTCGGCTAAGATTCGACTTTTCGATGCGGTCCATGTCAGTGATGTGTATCTTGCCCTTTTCGCCGCAGGCCACGCCCATGAGGGCCCAGTTCTTGAGCATCTCGCACCCGATGGCACCGGCGCCGACGAGGAAGTAGTTCAGGTCGAGCAACCTCATCTGCGCCTCCCTCCCGAAGACCGCGACGGTGCTGTCGTACCTGGACGTGCCGGAGGGCATCACGTCCGCCGAGGACAACGGCGCCTCGGGTAGGCACTCGTCCGCGTCGAAGTAGAAGAAGCCGTTGATGGGCGTGAACTTGCCGCTGCACGCCTTGAGAACCTCCTGGCCGACGATCCCGCCCAGCGTAGCGCACATGGGCGATAGGACGGATCGCGATCCGGACGCCAGGTGCAGAACAATGCGTCGGTCGGCGGCGACGGCGGCGTCGTCGTCGTTCTTGAGAACTTTCCCCGAATCCATCGACCTGGCGAGCTCCCAGACTTCCCCACAGGCGGCCGCGTCCCCGGGCATGGGCAACTCCATTCCGCGCGATTCGGCGTACGACTCCAGGGCGCGATACGCCAGGTGCAGCAGCGGCGGTCTGTCGAATTTGGCGAAGTCGCTCATCATGAGCTCGCCGTGGTCGGTCAAGGCCTCCCGATACGATCGGAATTTCACCGTGACGGGCGTCTTGACCTGCGTGATGTACCCCTGCGTGGCCGGCTCGGAGCATGACGAGGCGTCGACCCCGGGCAATTCGAACGTGAACGGCCCGGTCACCCTCACCTCGTAAGTGGCGGCGTCGCCGCCGTCCCCCGACAGCAACCCGTCCAATCCCACGACCTTGGAGAACGTCACCCGATCCCCCGTCTCGAGGCCGTGCCTGCCTTGATCCTCTAGGACCTTGACCAATGCCGGATTGCTCGTCACCACGTTCTCCACCTGACTCGTGGCGGGATTCTCCCCATCCCTGTCCGTGACAACGAACGCGTCCCCGAAGTCGCAGAAAACTTTCCCGAAGACGCCGGTGGCCAGGGCATATACGAAGCACGCGCCGGACGATCGACACCTCTCGTCGATGGCGCACAGCGTCGACGTTCGGAGGGGGACGGTAACGACCACGACGGTCGCGCCCGCGACGAGGGCCAGCAGTCCCGCCTCGTCGCGGAGGAGGGAGGACACCCCCGACGCCACGTCGACCTTGACGTACTCGTTGAGGCCCGCGAGTCGATCGCGACATAGTTCCGCCCGTCCCCTCCCGCCGCCGCCGGAGGAGGAGGAGGAGGAGGAGGCGCCGCGCGGCGGGAGGTCGTTCTCGCCCAGGTAGAAATTCCCCCCGAGGTCGAAGCTGTTCGGCGATTCCGGATCGCACAAAGTCACGGAGCTAACGCCCGCGAGTATTATATTCTTGGCAACCTCGACCCCGAGTCCGGACATGCCGATCAGGACGGCGCGACTCGACATCATCCGCCTCTGGGCCTCGTGGCCCATGACGTACAGCTGACGGGAGTAGAGCTTCTCGTCCACCACGGCGGAGGGTGCGGGGGGGGAGGTGGACTCGTCGGCCATGGTGCGTGCGCGGATTGAATCGGGCGGATTAGGCGATGGACAGTACTCTAGACGATAGAGCAGATGGTGTAGTTAGACGAAACGGCTAAGTAGAGTGTAGAGTAGGTACGATATTATTTTTTGGACAAGGTCATTGCCCCAGCCAGTCGGTGTGTGTGTGTGTTGTGTGAGAACGAAAATCCCGTATTCCTCCCTATGGTATGGACATTTGGCTTGGGATGGGACCCTCTACCTAAACTCTCCACGAAACAACAACAACACAGCATATGGGAACGGGTCGCGTCCGTTAACGACGAAGAGGGTCGGAGAAACGAAGGGAGTCGCGCGAACTGGGCCATCTTATGTAGAGAATCTACGAAGTCAAGAATACACTTTTATCGCCAGACACAGAACAAAATATATTCTCTCTATTCCGTTGTTTGTAAAATCGAACGACCCAAACAAACCACCATGTCATACGCCTACTTGTTCAAGTACATCATCATCGGCGACACCGGCGTTGGCAAATCCTGTCTCCTGCTGCAATTCACCGACAAGCGCTTCCAGCCGGTGCACGACCTGACCATCGGGGTCGAATTCGGCGCGCGCATGATCACGGTCGCCGACAAGTCCATCAAGCTGCAGATATGGGACACGGCGGGGCAGGAGTCCTTCCGATCCATAACGCGATCGTACTACAGGGGGGCGGCGGGCGCCCTACTCGTGTACGACATCACGAGGAGGGACACGTTCAAGCACCTCGGTCGGTGGCTCGAGGAGGCGCGACAGCACAGCCAGTCGAACATGGTCATCATGCTCATCGGGAACAAGAACGACCTCGAGCACCGTCGGGCGGTGTCGACCGAGGAGGGGAGGGCCTTCGCGGAGGAGCACGGCCTCGTGTTCATGGAAACGTCCGCGAAGACCGCGTACAACGTCGAGAGGGCGTTCATAAATACGGCCGAGGAAATTCACGACAAGATCGAGAGCGGTCAGATCGACGTTTCGAACGAGAGGTACGGGATCAAGGTCGGGATGAACGCCGGGGGGGGAGGGGGTACGGGGGGGACGAACAACGTGAACCTTAGGAATTCCGCGAACAAGGGCGGAACGCAGCAGGGCTCGGGGTGTTGTTGATTTCGAACGGGGGGGGGAAATGTGGAGGATAGTGGGGAAATGTGCAGACTGCTGCCATTTGTGCTATCTTTTAACTCCTTTGCCGTGGTGGCGGGGAAGCCGAAGAGGATCGATTTTTTGTCCTCGTTATAAATGGTGGATGATGCCCGGATGATGCTGCCCAAATATTTGGGCCTTGTGGGGGATGGGAGCCACAATTATAGTGGGAGGCGAAATGGAGCAGTGGCATTTCAAGTGGGGGGGGGGATTGGATTTGCTGGGATTTAGAATATCCGACGAAAGGTTGTTACTTGTTTTATGTTCCTTCGTGATTTCAGTGAATATCGAAGTAGCGTGTAGTAAAAAATCGACATGTTGCCAGTTTTGACATATTATGATAACGCTATCTAATTTTTTTCGCAAGTTATTTACTCCTAGCAGTTTAAAGTCTGGTATCCACTGCCTCGGGCAGAATCAAAAACACTGCCTCGGGCAGAATCAAAAACATTAGTAACCCATGACGGTCGGGTAAACCCTGATGCTCTTGATGATGTCCCTGCGTCGGATTCGTCTTGAATTTCATACGCCCTGACCTGCGCAAACTCTGGGAAATCATGAATCACATTCAAAGTATAGGCGGACAAACTAATCAATACGACCACGGTTGGAGAGAGGACCGTGCATTGAACGATCGCGAACAACGTGGAGACAATGGAAACTTCACTTGTCATCTTAGTGCTCGTATGATCAGGAGAGAAATCCGTCATATTGCTCGTATGCTTTCCAAAATCCGTCATATTGGTGGTCATATTATTGACTGCTCCTGGGATCTCTATTGGTGACCCTCTATCATTTTCGCTTGATGAAATGTCCTTGTCATCCAAGGCCATGTAGATGATCAGTGAAATGGATGCTCCCATAATCATCAACGCCAAAACTCTACCTCTCGCCACGTTCAGATCCATACATTGAATTCTGCCCCCAGCGAACTCTCTCATTAGATATAAGACTTTTTCACCCAAAATTGGGATTCTTGCCTCGACCAGCAGTACTGACAGCGCCAATGAAGCCGCAAGGAATTCTAATATTAACTTTATTGGGGAGGAAGAGATCAGCCGAAACGGGTTCAAAACTATGGGCAGTAAAACGAAGAGGCAAGCGCAGCAATTCAGAAACCGAAACTTCGCCACTAGCTCCGCCGTTGTTGTGCCCTCTCCTCTGGCTGAGTTGGTTCTCCCAGTATTGACGTCGATGACGGCGCCTGACAAAAGGCGGTCAGAGGCCGACACATCATCATATTGTTCTTCCACACTTCGGCCTAAATTAGATTGATACGGCATGACGGCTTTCCCCCTTCAATTATGTTGCAGTGATGCTATGGAGAGTCGTGGAAATCAGCAGCGCGGCATTGAACAGAGAGAGATCTCCGAGTGTATTCAACTTCTTCCCTCTATGGTGTCGTACGATACAGAGAAAAAACTTCTGGAGTGGTATCTATGGTAGGTACCAATAATTGTGTATCGTACTCTACATCATCTCCTTGTTGGTCAGGGTCAATATAGCGCCCATAAGTTTAGTCTATTTGAAACACTAATAACCCCATCATATCGACCCCCCCCGTCAATTCTGACACCACCATCGTGTTCCCCGCACCCAATTTAGTCTGTAGAGATACTTTGTTGGGGGGTGTACCATAATTTTTGAGGGAGATATGGCGGCCGACAGCACCACCATTGTGTTTTCCGAAAAAACCCAGTGACCCTAACTCAACGATGAGTAGTGTTCGGACTACTCCCCCAATTCTCCCTCCCGGCCACCCCCCCCTGCCCCCCCTCATTGCCAACACCCATGAGACGGGAACGCTGGCATTGGCGAAGTCAAATTTGTCCGGCGGGCCGAGCGGCGTCCATCGTTTCATCATCGACACGTCGTCGTCACACACATCACTGTCAACGCGACGTGTACTAATGGTCCTATTAGTAGTAATAATTAATGTTTTTTTCTAGATTTAACGATGCAGACCCATCGCATATTATTAGAGGTGGATCCCGGCAAAAAATCCCCCCTGTACGGGTATTCGGGAATGACCCCCTCTGGGCTGTTCGGATCGGGTACTGCCGGGACGGGTACTAGTATTTATGTTTGAACTGATTCCCATGTATGTGGATGCGTTGATGGGCGATTTTTCCCCTACGTAGCCCTAGTACGTAAAGCGGTAGTGGGTAGGTACCTACATACCTATTCTACTTACGTAGATATCTTTTGTTCCCGTACCGGCCCAGAAAAGATTGCCAGTACGGATCCGGGAACTGGAACCTGTCCCGAATTACCCGGATCCGTATTGGATTTTTTTCCTGGGATCAACCTCTTAACCCTTTCCTGCTGGGTGAAAAAAAGTGGCAAGTTTTTTGAGAAAATTTTGCTTCACGACTTCCTCCTCCCCCTACGCGACCTCGCCAAAACCTCAGTTCTCATCAGACCACGGTCATAAAACTCACAATGCGCTCTCTTGAGCGTGTTTACTTTCCTCGGAACGTGATGATGGATGCCAAAAGTGATGCTGACCTCTCGCACGCGCGCACAAACAAAGATGCCATCTCAACTACATTGGCCGGCACGATTGATCATGCCATGAGAACTTGATCTGCGCGCATGAATGCCAGCAGAACTACTGACTTTTTGTGCGCAAACCAAGATCAGCGTCTCGCAGGTTCTATTAGCATTTCGTGCATAGTGTTTTGGGCACGAATCAGGAGCAGCGTCTCACTAGAAGTATTAGTGTTTCGGGCACGAACCAAGATCAGCCTGTCACAGCAAGTATTGGGACTCTTGCGATTGGATCTGACTCTGCACGCGTGGATACGATGAGTACTGTGTCAGCACAGGAAGATCTGACTATTAGCTCTCAGCACTCGAAAGGAGAGAAAGAAGACGAGCATTTTACTGGGAGTGATTCTGATGATGATGTGTCACACACCTCCCGCTCACAGGAACAAGGTGATGACTGCAGTGACAATGACAATGGGAGTGACAGTGAGGCTGATTGTTTCTCAACTATCAGCCTAGAAGACGATGCAGTCCAGGGTGAGGAGGAGGAGGGTTTGGAGATGGAGATCAATGGTACTCTGGGTGTGGTAGAGGAGGGTTCTCCAGATGATGTCAATGAAGATGTGGATGCTGCCAACCACCTCAAACCACCCAAAGGAAGGTCCATTGCACA
>JALLAZ010000158.1:0-21386 GCA_036939755.1 Stephanodiscus triporus
CGTCGTCGTCGTCGTCGTCGTCGTCGTCGTCGTCGTCGTCGTCGTCGTCGTCGTCTTCTCGACGCGGATGGGTGTTCAACATGGTCGCCACGACGCTCCCCCCCGCCCCCGACGAGGACGAGGACGCCGCGACGGCCGGGAGGCACACCGACGACGGGAGGTTCTCCGCGGCGGACGCCGGCGGCGGCTGCGACGAGGACGGCACGGGGGGGGGATCGGGCAACGAGAGGTCCGGCGTGGAGCTCTTCCTCATCGACGAGGACAGGCGTCGGTTCAAGGCCACGGTCGTGCACGAGCCCTACTTCTACCTCATCCCCGAGGACAGGACGGCGTCGACGCCGACGCCGACGGCCGGGGGGGGGGGGACGGACGACGTGCGCGCACAGGACGCGCACGACCTGCAGTTCCACTACCAGGAGCTGCTCGCGGCGCTCACGCGGGCGTACCGGCCGAGGGGACTCAATCGCGCCGAGGCCGTGAGGAAAATGGACCTGGACGCGCCCAACCACCTGGGCGCGCGGTCGCAGGCCCTGGGGGGGAGGCCCGTGATCAGGCTCGTATTCGACAACGTCGATCAGCTCCAGAGGGTGAAGAGGGAGGTCGCGGACGTGCTCAGGGAGAACGGGAGGAGGAGGGCCGATCGGGGGAACGACGACGGAGGGTTCGACACCCGCTCGACGTACGACGTCGCGACGTACGACGTCGGACACGACGCCGCCGGCGGCGGCGGCGGCGCGATCGATCGCGAAGACTCGGGATCGTCGTCGTCGCGGGGGCTGTTGGAGGATCCCCTGTCCTCGCTCCTGGACATGCGGGAGCACGACGTGCCGTACCTCGTGCGCGCGTGCATCGACCTCGAGCTGCGGGCGGGATGCTGGTACACCCTCACGCCCCTGTCGTCCGGGGGGGTCGTCCTGAGCGACAGGGCGACGCTGCCCAAGGCCAATCCCACGGTCCTCGCGTTCGACATCGAGTGCACCAAGGCGCCTCTCAAATTCCCCGACGCCGAGCACGATTCCATATTCATGATATCGTACATGATCGACGGGATGGGATACCTCCTGCTTTCGAGGCACGTGGTGGGGAAGGACGTCGCGAACTTCGAGTACACGCCCAAGCCGAAGTATCCCGGGCCGTTCGTGGTCGTCAACCTGCCGACTGAGGAGGCGTTGATACGACGATTCCTGCACGAATTCGAGAGGAGCAATCCCCAGATCGTGGTCACGTACAACGGCGATTTCTTCGACTGGCCGTTCCTCGAGAGGAGGGCGGCGGTGTACGGCCTGGACCTGAGGAGGGAGATCGGATTTTACAATGCCGCGGCCGCGAGCGAGGGCGGGGGCGGCGGCAGCGCCGACGCCAGCTCCGAGTATCGAGGTCGGACCGCCGTGCACCTCGACGCCTTCTGCTGGGTGAAGCGCGACTCCTACCTCCCCCAGGGATCCCAGGGCCTCAAGGCCGTGACGAAGTACAAGCTCGGGTACGACCCCGTGGAGGTCGATCCGGAGGACATGGTACGGTACGCGAGGGAGAGGCCGGCGCACATGGCGAGCTACTCCGTGTCCGACGCCGTCGCGACGTACTACCTGTACGACAAGTACGTGCACATGTTCATCTTCTCGTTGTGCACGATCATCCCCATGGGGCCCGAAGATGTCCTTAGGAAGGGGAGCGGTGAGTAGTTGTGGAAGAAATAATCGATGTTTTCGGAGAGATCTTATTTGTGCATCGGCTGTTTGTTATTTTTTTTGTGCGATCGACTTTTGGTTATTAACCGCTCGATCTGTTTTCTTGTATATCGCCATTGTTTGCACAACCTCTTCAGGGACGCTCTGCGAGGCCCTCCTCATGGTAGAAGCCTGCACCAAATCCATCATTTGCCCCAACAAGCAAATGGATCCGGTCGCCAAATTCACGAACAAGGGCCATCTGCTCGAATCTGAGACCTACATCGGCGGCAAGGTGGAGTGTTTGGAAACGGGAGTGTACCGCTCCGACATCGAATACAAGTTCGACATGAAGCCGGAGGGCTTTCAGGGTTTGATTGACCATGTCGATAGGGATATGACATTCGCGATCGAGGTCGAGGGAGGGATCGATCGGAGTAAGATAACGAATTATGACGAGGTGAGACAGACGAGACGACACTGCCACGGTTTTTCTTTTTAACCCACAAATGTATCATAACATTAACCCTTGTTCATTCGCCTTCCTTGGCACTAGATCAAATCGGAAATCATCCAAAAGCTTGAACTCTTACGTGATAGACCGAAGCGCATGGAGACGCCCTACGTCTACCACATCGACGTCGCGGCGATGTACCCCAACATCATTCTAACGAACCGTCTTCAACCCTCTGCGATCGTCGATGACGCCACGTGCGCCTCGTGCGACTTCAATCAGGCGCGTAACAATTGCAAGCGCAAGATGCAGTGGGTATGGAGAGGAGATTACAACCCCGCCACGAGAGGAGAGTATGATCGCACGAAGGATCAGTTGGCGAGGGAGACGACGACTGTGGTTGGCAACGGCAACGGACGGGCATTCCATGAGTTGAACGCCAGGGAGCAGGCCAAGGCGGTATCGGATCGGCTCAAGCTCTACAGCAAGAATGCGTACAAGAAGACCAAGGTTACCGAAGAGGTCACGCGCACCGACACGGTGTGCATGAGAGAGAACGACTTTTACGTCGACACAGTTCGTCAATTCCGCGATCGTCGGTACGAATACAAAAAGCTCACTAAGGTCTGGGGAAATAAAATCGGCAAGGCTAGCACTCCGCAGCAGAAAAAGGAGGCTGAGGACACAACGTTGGTATACGATTCGTTGCAGGTGGCACATAAGTGCATTCTCAACAGTTTCTACGGCTACGTCATGCGCAAGGGTGCACGATGGCGTTCCATGGAGATGGCAGGGATCGTGACCAAGACAGGTGCAGACTTGATCGTCCAGGCGAGAAAGTTGATTGAGCAGATCGGACGACCGTTGGAATTGGATACGGATGGTATTTGGTGCATCCTCCCAGGGAGCTTCCCGAATATTTTCACGTTTCAATTGGATAACGGATCGACATTTCGATTGGAGTATCCTTGCATTATGCTGAACGCCGATGTCCACGAAAATTTCACCAACCATCAATATCAGGACCTAAAGGATCCTCTCACCGGCAAGTATGAAACGAAGTCTGAATGTTCCATATTTTTCGAGTTGGACGGTCCGTACCGCTGCATGGTTCTACCTGCCAGTACGGAGGAGGGTAGGCTCCTGAAGAAGCGGTATGCGGTGTTCAACTTTGATGGATCGCTTGCAGAACTGAAGGGATTCGAGTTGAAGCGACGTGGTGAGCTAGAACTTATCAAGACGTTCCAGTCTCAAGTCTTCGAGCGTTTCCTCGACGGATCATCATTGGTGGATTGTTATGATAGCGTTGCAGAAATCGCTAATCACTGGATCGACGTACTGGACACTCGCGGGGAGAGTCTTGACACGGATGAGCTCTTCGATCTCATTAGCGAAAATCGCAACATGAGCCGACAGCTGGATGATTATGGCGACCAAAAAGGCACTTCACAGACCACGGCTCGGCGTCTTGGCGACTTCCTAGGCGCTGAAATTATCAAAGACAAAGGGCTGAACTGCAAATTCATCATATCTCAACTTCCACACGGCGCTCCAGTTACGGAACGCGCGGTCCCCACAGCCATTTGGAAGGCGGAGCCAGCTGTAATGAAACACTACCTGCGCAAATGGCTTAAGGCCCCCGAAATGCAGGGAGAAGGTTTTGACATTCGCAACGTGCTAGATTGGGATTACTACCGCGAACGTCTCAACAATACTATTCGTAAGATTATCACTATTCCAGCAGCTCTGCAGAAAGTGCCTAATCCTGTGCCACGAGTGCCCCATCCGGACTGGCTGCAGACAACCGTGCGGCGGATGAATGATCGATTCAAGCAGAAGAGCATTACCAGTATTTTTGGTGCTGCGGAAAAAGTATCAAGTTTGTCATCCTCCCAGGTTCAACCGTCAGATGTGCTTGACATCGAAGATTTTACTCGGAAATCTGTTGGCCCCGGACGCCCCATCGTCCATAGCACCAGGAGGCGGAGGGAAGTGCCTGCTACTTCTAACCGAAATAGTGCCGAGGATAAAGATGCCAATGCCGATGCGGAAGTTGTGAATGCTTCTAATGAGATGGAGAAGGAAGCCCCAGAAGCCAGAATCAAACTTTCTAAGGAGAATCTTCCCGAATGGCTCAAGAAAAAGAAAGAGCTTTGGCGTAAGCAGAGGAAGGAGCGCCGCAAGGTTGCCGTTGCTGTGGAGCGCGCTCAACTGGCTGATGATTCTGCCTCCAGTAAGAAACAGAAGACGGCGGTTGGTTCCATGGAGGGTTACATGCGTAGTGCGGCAGAAGCCTTGACGCAGCACGAATGGCACGTAATTGAAATGCGGGAGTTGACATCGTCGGAGGGTGCCTCATCAGACGGAATGTTCCTCCTTTGGGTTATGATTGGTAACAAATCCCTGCAGAAGATACGAATCAAGATGTCGAGGACTGTTTACATCGACAGTCTTGTGGAGTTACAGCAAGGCTTGGTCGGATCTATTTTGGTGAAGCGTGTCGAGAAACACTTGCCACACAATAAGATTTGCTGTGCATTGTATGAAGTGAGCATGCCTGAATTCCTTTATCGATCAAGCAATTGGATTGAACAGCTGAAACCCAAGGACCCAACGCTAGAGCTGACATCCGCGAATTTGAATCGAATGCTAAAGTCCGTATACGAGATGGGAACGCCCCTGTTGCTTCGTGCGATGATGCACCTTGGTTCAGTTTGCCGTCCCAGCAAGGGTCGAGGGGAAGTCAAGCCTGGAATAGTGTACGATATCTCAGATCTTGCCACTGTCGTCCGGCCAAACGAAGGAGAATATTTGCACACGCAACTAACATACAGACGAATCTTTATCTACGAGAATTTGAATCAGAAGAAGAAGACAGGGCTGGTTGGATTGTTTGTCATGGATGGCGGCAGTGGTGATCGAGCGCAAACTGTAGGTGACTCGTCGGTGGATTTGTCTCGTCCCCAAGTCTCTCCCAATAGTTCGTTTTCTGTCAGTGCCACCTGTTACTTTTGGGTTGTCAAGCCAGGAGGCAAGAAGGTCCAGAAAAATGTAACGGTCAAACAATGCGAAGGAATGTTCCGTCAACTGCTTACACAGCTGCAAGATTCGACATCAGGTGGCGGCGATAACGATGACGGCGAAGCCTCCTCAGAATACTCTTGTTTATCCCGCGATTCAACCTGTATCGTCTCAAGTCTTGCATATGTTATGGATGAGAGCAGAGCCCTTGCTGGCGCTGATAGCGTTCTCAAATCTTATCTTCAGTCGAACAATGGGCCAACTATTCTGGTTACGAACACCATCAAACCGCAGCTGCAGTTTCGCAAGCTCGTGCCTAGCTGTAACTCATTCCCTTTGGTCCAATTGGCATTTCCTCCTGGCCCTGCCCACAATCCGTCCTCCTCCATTCTCCCTGCTTTGAATTGGGAACCAACGGCTGTTCAGCTCTGCCTCGAGGCATATCTTCACATGGGAGTAGTATCATATCCGAAACGAGTGTCATCCGCACGTTTTTCACAAATTCCAGTCGGAAATCTGGGCCATGACGAAAACACTACGATGTTCGACGTACTGTATGCAAGGAACTTGAACAGGAGCAGGACTGTGCTGTGGGCAAATGAAATGCCAAATCAGCCTGATCTTGGGTCGAATGTCCTGAGTCTTGTCGGCAAAACTGGTGCAGGATTCCGTTCCACTGAAATGGATATCAATAACAACGACATGTGGGGTGACGACGATGCATTAGTCAGTCCTGTCATAAAGAGGCCAGGAGCATATCGATGCGTTTGTGTCGAGCTTGATATTTATGACCTATCTATTGCCGCCCTTACGGATTCGTCGTTGGCAACCCTTCCGGGGGCATCTGTTGCCGGAATTAGCAAAGGCAATGCACTTTTTGATACCGAAACAAAAGTCCCAAACGCAATGATATCCGCTTCCACTCCACTTGGTGATGAAATGTCGACCGCTATCTCGCTTCCCATCTTGCGTTCACTAATTCATTCCTGGCTTCGTGACGCTTATCAGACAAACAGCCACATAGCCGACGATCTGCTGCATGACATTTACCGACTTATTTCTTCTCCCGATGCATTGTTGAATGACCCTGCATTACATCGTGTTGTCCATTCTCTGATGAAAACGACATTTTTGAGACTTTTGGGAGAGCTCCAGCGTCTTGGCTCAACAATAGTCATGGCGAACTTCCACAAGGTGGTGATCGCAACCAACAAGTCGCACATTTATGATGCAAAAGAATACGTCGATTTTGTCATTTCAACAATTCTCAAGAGAGCTGGCGGGGGGGAGAACTCCCACCATATGGCAGAAGGACTCGGTCGAATTTCTCTCAGGCCAAACAACTTTTTTTCTCATTATATCTTTCTTGATCAGAACAATTATGGTGGCATTCATTTTGAACAACGCGAAATCGACGACGACGAAGAAAGCGAGATGGCTCAGCTCTTCAACCAAGTTTGGGGAGAAAATCGCTCGTCAACAATCGTTCCTACTGTTGTTTGCGGTTGGAACATTATGCAATACCTTGCAACGGATATTGCTAAAGACTACTTCCAGACAATTATTGGAAAATTCTCCAAAGACGTATTCCGAAAGCAACTTCTCATGGAACACAACGCCAAATCTAAGGGAACATCTACGTCACCCATATCAGTGACGAAGACTAATGATGAAGAGGATGGAAATTGCTCCTTTCTTTCGCCCCAGGAACAACTCCTAAGTTACAAGAAAAAGATGATTTCTAAACACTTTGCCCATTATTTGACTCGCGTCGTTGGAGAACTTCTCGATGAAGGTGGTGGTCCAGACAGCTTCCCACAATTACCTGGATCCCACCTTGTTCTCACCAATCCCGCCCTGGAGTTCGTGAAAAGTGTGCTAGTTGTGTTGGACTTGGACCCTGATATCAAACAGGAGGTCATTTATTTAAAGAAGAGCCTTTTTGCGCAGATTGGCGTTCAGGAGTATTCAGGTGAAACTCAATGGAAGAATCCTGCTGCCGCCTTCGTGCTACCGGACGTCTACTGCATGGAGTGCCATGAATGCTTCGATGTGGATATGTGTGCGACTCCTCCTGAAAACGATGAGTTTACTTCGGTATGTGTTCCCACCTAGTCTTCAGTCTCAATTTATGAATTCGCTTGGGTGTCTAACCTGCTTTCGTATTCCATACTCGGCCACAGACACAAAAGCAGTTGCTCTGCGGAGGATGTGGCAATCCTTACGATATTGATCAAATAGAAAGGCGTCTCGTCGACATTGTTCAACGAAAATGCGTGCGGTACCAACTGCAGGATTTGCGCTGCACCAAGACACAGCAGGTAGCCGTTCGAGCAATGGCACGGACCTCTGATTGCTCCGCGGCATTGAAGCTAGATATTCCAAGGTGCAATTTTCATGGCCAAATTACCATCTTGCGAAATTTGGCCGATTATTATGGTTTGGAGTGGCTCTTGGAAACAGCTGACGGAGTTTTACACGGCTTTGGGCACAATTGATTGGGAAATGCAGTTTTCATCACTCAAAAGCTCAAGCCTATGGCGGACCCGGCGACGTTCGCTCGGGTTCAGCCGTTGGTAAATGGAGTTTTTGACAAAAATTGAGGAGGCATTTGCGCCACAAATGGCATATCGTGCTCCACTTCTACTGCCCACATAAGTCACACTGAGGGTAGTAATTGTGTTCATACCGAATCATAAGTTGTTAGTGCGTTCATTTTATCACATTAAGAACTAGTTCCTTTCCCGCGTCGTCTACAACATCCCCCAATATCTCCAAACAATCTACATCATCAACAATATATTTGCTTATACCGATACTAAGGCACTCTTCAATGTGATCCGGATTGCGGCCCGTTACCACGAGTCTGGACTTAATCGTGGGACCGACGACGTCTAAATATGATAACTCCTCGCACAAGCGTACCATTTCGTCATCACAAACGGTGTAGCTTTGAGTTTCTGCTGGAAGCTGAGCAGTAGGGTCCAATACAATGTAGGAAATTGATCCCGTTTCATCAATGAGGTTGGCTACTTCTGATGCAACAGAAATAGGATCCACGTCAATGTAATATTTTGGGTGAAATATGCCAATTGATGTCTTACTGCCATTCGCGAAAGGAGTAATACTAGTAACTTCGCCCATGTATTCGAAACAGAAATTGACATTCGCCGGGGTGCGACGAAGTTGCGCTGACGAAAAGCGATGCGATATCGGTAAACGAATGAAAAAAGTGCCGGCGTTTTCGTCCACCGACGCAGGTTCACTGATGTTACTCAACGCTTCGAGTAATCGTAACTCGATACCGGCATCACCGTCCTGACGAGGCCGTTGGCGTTGTGGCAACGTCAATACTGATCCGGCCACGCCCAGCGCTTTGGCAGAGTCCATCGAATGCAGTATTGCGGCTTCTATTTCCAAGTCTTCAATCGATGATCGGAGGTAGGCATTGATTTTTCTTTCGTCGTGAAACGGCACATGCCGACCAGACTGCGAGTCGTAATACGAACCGTCGCTGCCCAGATGTCTTGTTGCGAATCCCATGCGGTTATTGGCAAAGTCGACCCTCCGCCGCCGCGGTCGCACGCGGCCAGCGAGAGAGAGAACTCCCCGCTCGCCAACTATGTACCGCTGCATTCTTTGATGTTGGGAGAAGAATTTTGGGAGAAGTGGGGCAGAGTGGCATGGCATGGCATGGCCAGGGCGGCGGGGAGGCGGTCAGCGGTCACTATTACGGACTGTACATAGAGTATCGTACGTAGATACTCTCAGTGTCCCATCGTCCCGGCATGGAGAAGCGATAGGATAAAGAGTGAGTTACTTTACTCTACGTACTACGATCCTATCCTGTCACCCCCCCACAATCCACAAGTGAGTGTGAACAAAGAATTTGTGATAAACGATGAATGTGTGGATTGTACAAACCATGCCCTAAAATCCGTAGCCATGGGCTACTGCGGTAATCAGACAAGATGGGAGCATATACGCGTGCAGCCGCCGCGGTAGTGGGGGTTGTGAAGGAGGGTGGGGTAAAATGGTCGATGTCGACCGTGTGATTTGAGTATGTGCCGATAGTAGAGTCATATATCGGGGAGTACATCGGAGGGATATGCCCGAGAAGGAAGTCGGCGTGCCGATGGAATAGGATGGTCTGGAGACCTTTGGTCATATGGTCTGACATGTTGATAGACGTATCAATTCGTTCAAGAATCATAAGGTCGCGTTCGACCCATTCACAGATGGAAAAGTATTTAATGTCAATGTGTCGTGTGCGGGTGGTGGGTTTTTGTGCATTGCCCATTGCTGTGCAGCCGTCATTATCTTCAAAGAGAACTGTAGCGGCCTCCTGAGGCACGTGGAGATCCCAGAGGACGCTTCGGATGAAGAGGATCATCTTACCCGTGTCGTAAGCTGCCATGAATTCAGCCTCGGTGGATGACCCCGCGACCGTGGGTTGAAATTTGCATTTGTAGGCAATAGTACCGCCGGCAAGTCGGATGCAGGAGCCGCCAAAAGAACGTCGGGTTTTCACGCAGGTGGCCCAGTCGGAGTCGGCGTAGGCGTGGGCGGTAGTGGCATCAAATTGTGGACGTCCATCGAGAAGAATATCCTGTCGGTTGCTAGCAACGGGTGGGAGTGGGCCCTCAGGGAGTTCCATTCGAGGGGCGGTGCGCCAGAAGTAAAGACCGTCGTCCTTAGTGTTGTAGAGATATTTCAGCGCGTGTTTCAATGCGTGGTAATGTATCTCGTGAGGGCAAGAGTTAGATTGTGAGAGTTTGACGCTGGCGAAGGAAAGATCTGGTCGGCATGTAGTCATAGCCCATATTAATTCACCTACTCCCGAGCGGTATCCAATTTGCATTTCTTTCGCAAGCTTACTTTGTAGTTTGGGGTCAGGGTCCCCAGTGGCAGCATTAAATTTCTTGAACCAGTTAGCATCGGAAGGCAGGGGAGTGGAACGGCCAGGGCTTGGGTACGCCGATTTCATCCATGTTGAGAGATGTTTTTCAAAGACTTTGTTGATGAAGGAAGTGACTGAGATCTTGATGTAGTGGCGTGTCTGGAGAACGTCGATGCCGTTATACATGTCAAGATAACCCTGGCGTTTTACGGGTATTTTCAGCTTCTCATCGATAAGGTCAAGTAGTATATCCGCAGTCTTGGCGTCTGGAGCAGCGATCGCAAAGTCGTCGACCTGTCGTTTGAGGAGGACACGGTTGTTGTTTATCATACCTGAGTACAAGCATGGTTCGTGGATGGTCGGAGTAAGCCCCAGTTCTCGTAGGATTGAGTCAGCGTGTTTTTCCCATAGGCGAGGTGATTCTGGGTGGCCCTGCATAGCGGAGAGGATGGGAATAACGTGACCGTCCGGAATAGGAGGGCGTTTCTTGTGGTTGACCCACCAATCATGAAATGCTTTGTCAGGTCGTACGAAGAAGCCTTGTCTCGGGGGAGGGGCTTCGGCGAAGGCGTTCGAAACGTCGGCACCAAAGACGAGGAGGTTCTCAGCAGCAGAGACTGCATAAAAGAGACGAGAACTGGTTTGATCTACACAATTGGCATACGTTTCATCCAGGATACGAACCATACCCGAGCGTGTGGACCCGTCACAAACACATCGTGCCTTTTTCCGGCCATCAACAGCTTTAATCGCGTACGTCCAAACGAGGTGAAAAACTGCATCGTCTTTTGTCGTAGCAACGGGATCGCCAAACATGCCCTGGGCATCGTATTGATCAAGTTGAAGGTACTCGGAGTCTTGCCAATCCGACCAGTCATCCTGTTGGAGCAGTTTCCCGCGTGTGAGGCGCATCACGCGTGTGACGTAGTTGAGGACGTCTCCCGAGTCAACAATTTCGTAGGGTGGTGCTTTCCGAAGGTAGTCGGCCACGGTAGAGAAATCCCAACGATGGTTCATTTGGTCGTGTACGTGCTGTGAGAATGGTGTAGAGGAGACGATAGGGAGGCCGTCGTGCGAGATGTCTTGGCGGACTTCCGGGTGCGAGAAGAGGAGGGTAACATTGGTGACGCCATCGGCAGTGAGTTGTGCAAAGATTTGCTGAGCCTGAGCAATTGTAGAGACTGCGTGATCGCCAATCTTGATAAGCCATGCGCCCTTTATACGGGAGCGCCAGCGGGGAATCTTGGCGGCGGGTGTACTTGGAGCCATACCACCAAGTATGAGACGTCCATCAGTTTGGGCCAGGCAGAGGCCAGCCGTGCGGTGGCGATTGAAGTCGAAGCGGCGAATGTCCAAGATTTCCTCGAAGGCCTCGTGATAGGGATCCGGTGACATATATACCAAAGCCATGTCTTGACGAGTGATGTTGTACTCCAAAACGATATCGGATGCGGTAGGTGGGGGAGCGTCCGGTGGCGACCATACCCGAGCCGCGGCCGCGCAGATTGGCCGAGAGAAGGCAGTCTCCCGTAGAGGTAGAGGCGTGGTCCGGCACAGTGGTGGGGAAGGCCATTTTGCGGGAGAAGACTTGAGAGGGGGAAGGGGAGGCCAGGGTGCGGGGAGAACAGTAATTGGATTGGTCGTGAGAGCGGAGCTGTCCGGGGGTAAATCGTCTTCGGCCTCGAGACCCAGGTCGTATAGGAGTTGAGCGGCGGGTGGACGTTGTGGTTGGAGGTACCAAGCCTCGTCGAATTGAGCATGGTGGCTGCGTTTGACCAGGCCCGAGTCGAGATCAAGGTATAGTATGTTCTGATCAGTAGACGCATAGCCAAGGAAGATTCCGCGGAAGTCGTGGCGGTCAAGTTTGCTGCGACGGTCGCCCGTGCGCTTCACGCAGACTCGGGACCCAAACAATTTGAGGTAGGCAAGATCTGGTTTGAGGCCATAGTATCCCTCGAATGGTGTTTTCCGAGTTTCCGCATGGACGAGCCGATTGTGAAGGTAGACGGAGTGGAGTAGGGCGGCAGACCAGAATTGAGCGGGTAGTCCCGAACCGAACAGGAGGGTCCGCGTGCGGACGGCAAACTTGTCATTATAGATTTCGACAGCGCCATTTTGGGAAGGACTGTCGGCGCCAGTGGGTTCAAGTGTGTAGTGGAATTGTCGGAGAAGGAGATCTTGGAAAGCGGCACTCCGAGCAAGCTCGCCGCCTTGGTCGGTTCGGATGCTACCGCCATCGTCGTGCCCATGTTGGTTGAGGAATTCTGCCACTAAGTCGAGAGGTGGGTCTTTGGAAGCCGTGAGGAAGACCCAGACGTATCTTGAGGCCTCGTCGATGATTAGAAGGTAGCTGGAATATCCGTCGTATGACCGGACCACCCGATCAGTGCTTTTATTCGGACGCGAGTAGTCAGCCGCCGAGGCCCGCATGAAGCCGTAATCCATGTAGAAACGTCGCCGACGCTCTTTGGTGCGAACAGCTGACCGTTGGGCGGCTTGCTTCCGGATGCGGGCCTGCTCTTTAAAATCAATATAGCGGAATGGATGATATTCAAACACCGAAGGGATGCCAGTGACATTGCCCGGGAGGACGTCAAGTTGATGGACCCCGGGGGAACCTAAGCGCAGCAGCCACACCTCCGACTCCACCTGTTTGGATTTAGAAGTAGGAGCAAAGCGAGAGGGACGGCGGTTAGTGTTGGGTACCAGCGGAGTGGCGACCCGAAAGACGGAAGGGCCAGAAGGACCACGGACGGGGGAACGGTCGACCGTGAAGACATCCGTCGGGCAATAGTACAGGCCGTCGCGTTTGTCGAGGTCCAAACGCATGGTGAGTAACCCATCGTGGCTGTCAAAACGAATCTGGCCAGGGCGGCCGTCCTTGAATCCCGTTTGTGTCCATGAAGCAAAGACGTCGCTCGATTCGAGGATGGCCTGGGGAGATATGATAGTTTCGACCGCGTTCCGACAGTAGAAGCAGAGTTGCCAATGCGTAGAGCCATCCGAGAGTTGCAGTGGGAGGTAGCCCCGACGAGTGCAGCAGTCATCGAGGGAGGGAGCGTCACCGGCTAGAGCAACTGAGATAGGCAGCGGAGGGATCTCAACGACGTCGACCAAGAGTTGGAGGTCACCGGTGAGGCAGATGTTTGCACCCGCGTCCAGGAGTGATGTGGACGTTTTCCGAACGCGAACGTAGGAGGAGCTATCGTGCCGGAGGCCAAAGACGCGTGGAGATCCGATAACTCGTGTAACGCTGTCCATGACCGAAGGGAAATCTGGAAGAGCCGCAGTTCTAAGTAGGGACCGACGATGCAGGGAAGAGGACTCTTGAGGTGGGGTACTGGTACTGTCGAGATGAAGTGGGAATTCGAAGGGAGTTGTCGGAGATCGTGGTCGTGTGGGGTCAAGGAGGATGTGGGCCAAGAGAGAACCGACCGGGACCTCGGGAGGAGGTTCGGCAGGAGGGGGAGCGTCCGCATGTCCAGTGGGCAGTGGGATGGGAAGAAGAGTCATATTGGGTGGATCAGGAGACGTGGCGCCGGGGTGTACGTCCGGCGTGTTGGCGTCGGGGGGTGGAGTGAATTCATTTGAGGCAAGCTTAACGGAGGGGGCGCGGGTTGTGGAGGCCGGCGCGATGTCCCCTGGAGATGGGGTATGGTCCAACCCAACGCATCGAGTGGGACCGTACCCTAGTCATTCGAAGTCAACGGAGGAGTCATCCGACGCCGGCCAGCAGTCCCAGTCGATAGCCTGGGCGAGATGGTCGGGGGAAATATCCAACTCCTCACAGTACGCCCGCATGACCTGTCGAGGGGTGCGTGTGGGCTGGCCAATCTTGTCCTTCCAGCGGCTAATCCATCTGTCCTCGATTGCCGACTTCTCGCTATCTGACAGGGAACTCCTATGTTTCTCCACGAAGATCGCAATGGCGAGCATGTCGCAGCTCGAGGCCTCGTGGCCAGTGCGCTTGCACGCAGCACAGATCACGTTTGGAAGGAAGGGACGACGGCGTTGGTCTGGGCGGACGGGTCGACCGGGAGCAGCGTCGTACGATCGAGTGCCGCGGTCACCGTAGCGTGAACCAATGGGTGCCCGATCCCGGAAGCCCGAGGTGTCCCGACGGTCATAGTCGCGGTTCCCATTCCGCACGCTAGAACCCTCACGCCGATCGCCCCGGAAGCCAGCACCGTCACGACGATCCTGCTCACGGCCGCGTCCACGGTCTCTGCCCTGGTCAAGACGGAGAATACGAGGCTCGTAGCCCTGAACGTGACAGAAGGGCAGCTCGTCATCGTCGACCAGGTCCCACACGGAATCCATACCATCCAGTTTGTGGATCCGTGGTGCGGCATAGTCCCTGGCCTGGAGGAAGATGCATGAGCGCGTGCGTGCATCAAAGTAGTTGTTCTTCTTGGACTGGAGACGGAAGTAGAGGAGATAGGCCTGGCAGAATTCGAAGACCTCGGAATCTCGACACCAAACGGGAGGCAGGATGGGAATCGTGGGATCAAAGCCAGGGATGGTGAGCTCCAACACACGCCAGAAGAGATCATATCCGTTGTTGGACTCGAATCCCACCGTAGCGATTGCCGATGCAACCTCCGGAATAGTGGTCGGAAGGAGGCGGGGCAGAATATCCATCAGAGCGGTGGCGATCTCCCCGTAGCGCAACGTGCCAAGTCCCGGAGGACAGAGACCTTCGAACTTGAATGAAAGCTTTATGGCATCGAAGGGCATGAGGGGGAGGAGGTATCCTGCGGAGATCTTCTGGAGACGGTCGTAGAAGTCGACGGCGACCCGTGCATCGAGAGATTTGAGCTTTGGAAAATTGGGGAGAGCTTTCTCGATGATGTATTCGAGAGGGGGTCCGGATCGACTGGAGCGGGAATTGAACCAACCTGACATGACTTTTCGATGGACCAATTGAATATCGCAATAGCACAGGAGAACGTCCTCGGGGGCCTCCGGTGTGAAGGAGTTGTAGCCACACTCGTGGAGGAAGTTGATGGTGAGCTCCTCGACGCCATCCGTATCTCCATGGTACAGGTGATTAGCGAGGCCGGGGATATCATAAATACTGATCCGTCTGTCGCGTGCTATCTTTTCCCTGTCATCAACTCGAGGCGATATGATCTTGCGGAATGACCCCCCCAGGATTGGATCAACGTTGGAGTAACAAAACGACCCCCCCAGTGTTGTGTCTCCATCTGTTGTGGTGAGGCGGGGAGGGCGTTGGTCTCGGGGAGGGTTGGTATGAGTGCTGTCGTTGAGGGGATGCCCATTAGGGCCAGGAGTGACGTGCGGCACGCGGTTCCCCGTACCGTACCAGGAGTCGTCGTTCCGCGGAGACGTGAATGAATGGTTGGGTCCAAAACGTGAAGCTCCAAAAGAGGACTGCGGGGCCTGGCTATTGTGAACAGGGCCGAACCGAACAGTGTGCTGTTCTGTCGACACAGTGGGTGTACCATCAGCAGTTGCAGTTGTCGCGTCCTCTGAGCCAGAGAGCTGACCTGCGGTTGCAGGGGTCACGTCGGCGGTGTTAGCATCGCATGACGCTTTCATTGTAGGCGCGCTGGGTGAAGCATTCGGAGGGTTGGTTGAAGCTGGCTGTGGGACAGGGGTTGCGGGGTGAGGGATACGGGCAGCCAGGGCCTGCAACTCGGTGCGGAGGTCAGCCTGCAACTTGCTGCGGAGGTCAGGGATGAGACGTGCGCGTACCTCGGCCACATCGTGGCGGAGGGTCTCGGCGTTGGAGTCCACGCGGGCCAACGCATCGTCGATGCGAGTGCTCTGTGCCTCTGATGTCCGCGAAAGGCTGTCAAGTAAATTGCTGTGAGTGCGGAGCCGATCCTCCAGCGCAACGAGGGTTGTAGTTTGGGCCGTCAACCCGTTCTTGATCTCCGCCAACGTTCGGGCGTGGTTGCTGAGGCCGTCGACGACCGTTTTGTTAGTGGTGGTGAGTTGTTGCTTCAAGGTGGTGAGGTTCTCAAGCGAAGTGACGAGGTTGGCATCAGCGCGGTCGAGACGTCGCAGCGCCGCTGCAACGGCATCCTCAGCTTTGCTGGTGCGGCTATACACGTAGGATTCGAGCCGGCGGAAGTCATTCTTCGTTGCTTGTTGATGGGATGTCTGACGTGCGTCATAGGTCTTCTGCATGGAGGACTGGCGGTCTTCGAGTGCGTCGTAAACTGAGTCCGCCTGAGCAAAGCCTGCACGCAGGAGGTCCCAAATCCGTTTGGAGGAATCGTCGAAGACCTCCGATTCGGGCCAGGTAGCGTGGAAGCTTGCCAAGAAACGCGACGACGAGTCGTGGTGGGGGGGAGTCGTGGCGACCGCGGGATCGCCGGCCGCACGTACAATTGTTGAGTCTGGGAGGGCTGGGGGGGAGTCCGGTGGGGCAAGTGCCGCAAAGCTATTCGTTGTAGTCATCGGGGGCGGCACCGGAGGACGTAGGATAGCGTCGTCTCGTGGCGTGGTGCGGAGGCCGCCCGCCGCCGTGGCCGTGATGAAACCGGCCGGGTCAGGGTCCTCTTGTGACAAGGAATTCGGCGTTAACAGAGAAGGACTGCCGTCGCTCTGGGTATAAGTCCGCTCGTCCGGAGGGGGGGGGTTCGTGACGCCGCCGCCCTCGGGGAGGGGGGGAGGGTCCTGATTAGGTTGACGCGTTTTGGAGCGGGTGCGCATCCGATGGGGTGTTGGGGACTGTCCACCGCCGCCGTTCAAAGACCAAGGCCGGGGGGGAGGTTTTGTAGAGCCGCAGCCGCCAGCGTGGCGTCATCGTCGTCGGAAGAATTTTTGTTGTTGGTTGACATGGTTGAAGTAGAATCTTGGGGAATTTCGTAGAGCATAGAGATAAATTATTATTATTGGGGAAATTGATCAGCCCGGGGGGGGGACCGACACAATCACCGTGCGGAGGGGGGGGAACGGTGCCGGCGATTGACCAAGCCGAGCCCGAGCCGAAGGGGAGGAAGAATTGGTAAAGGACTCGTAACCTCTCAGTGTCCCATCGTCCCGGCATGGAGAAGCGATAGGAAAAGAGTGAGTTACTTTACTCTACGTACTACGAACCTATCCTGTCACAACCTTCTTCCCCCCCCAAACCAGACTTATTCCGAAGCGGACCAAGACACAACTTTTGGGTTCCTCTCCATTCAATCAAGTTCTAGGACCCGCGCATTTTCCCGAGGTCGCGAATTGCCTGACCGTCGGCGAGGGCTGTGCGATTTGCCTGCATCATAGTTTCAATAGGTGGTGTGTATGGGAGGTCTAAGTGTTCTGGAGGAACACATCTTTTATCGGTCTAGGGGGGAGATAAAGCTACTTGGTAGTGGCATTTACGCTGAAGGGAAAAGAGAATTACTTTCGTACATCATTTCTACGGCATTCTAAAATTTTGCAGAGTAATACACACCTTTCGTGCTCGAAGAGGCTGCACGACCGTTATCATTGTCGCAATTGAGCCAGCCATCTGGAATCACATCTCTGTCTATATTCGCCTTGAAAACCCCACCATTGGCCGGCATTTCGACCCCACGTTTGAGATATTCCACCCGTTTTATTTCAGTCGCTCTCATGCCACTATCTCGTCCAAAGGCTGCGACCGCTCGTTGAAAATTGGGATCGCACCGTTGTTCCAATGTTGTTTCGTATGTCTTTCCCAACTCGACAATTGCAATCGCCATGCCTTTAGAGAAGCCGGGTGGTAGGGATTTGAGGGCCTGGATCTGATCTTTCTCGAGTCCCCCACTCTTCATGACATCAATGTGATGGTCTCCATCGGGATACACTCGTTGGCCTACATGAAGTAGCATCTTAGTGCCTTCCGGGTAGGGAGTGAACATGGTACCATTTCGCGTCTCGATCGTTTTGTATCCATTACTCAGTAGCGCAGCAAATGGCATGTTCATGCTAAATACTCGCATGTTCACACAATTTTCCAAATCCTTCTTGGAAAGCTCAATGTTAACTGCAGCATCTTTTCCGCGTCTTGAGTCAGTAGAGATTGTAAATGTTGAATCATCCCCTTCCTCCACGTCATCCCCGTCCGGCAGTGCGCTAAAATGGAAGAAAACGTCTTTTTTCTGTCGAAGGCCTGCATACTGAATGAATCCAAACCGTTTCTCTTTGTTAACGAATTCACTCTTCCAGAGAGGCGTTTGTTTGGATCAGCGACCTCTATAATGCTGATGGAATTGTCCCACTCGATGATCGTGCCTGGAGTTTTGTGAGACGACCAATCTTGATAGTGTTTGAGCGCATTCATCCAAATAGAATATTCAGATAATCCATTAGGACAATGCACGGAGAGGACTCCCAATGACGACACAGGCTCACAGTTCCCAAATTTCCCGTCTCGGTTATCGTCGAAGAATATCATTTCACTGTAATCGATGCCAGACACTCCCTTCAAATTGGAAAAGTGTTGCTTCTTGTCGCCGGGGAATATTTCGACATAATCAAAAACATCTCTCAATTCGAACTGGTCAAGGAGATCATGCGCCCAATCTACGGACTTCGTTCTAGAGGCAACCGCAAATTTCGTACCGGGATAATTGCCACTTTTGATTTGTTGAATAATATCCTTCGCGGCAGGATATAGTTGCACGTCTTTGTGAGCCACGGGATAACGATTAGAGCGTTCGATATTCCGCAACTGATACAATTCAGGAGTCCAGATAGTATTGTCGAGGTCGAATACCACGAGTGATGGGAGGGCATGGAGGTCAGTGAAGAAGCTGGTACCAGCGGCTGCTGACCGAGAGACGTTGAATATCGAAGTCTTTGATGTTCCTCCGCGAGTCATTTTGGATGTTCCTCCGCTAGTCACTCCCTTTCGTCCCCCCTTCGAGGGTCTCACGCTCGCAGGTCTCATGAAAGCCGATCCCCCGCACAGCATAAATGTCAAGATTGTTGCCAACCGCGCACTGCTGGAAGAACGGTTCATCATACACTCTATTTTGGACGTTCGCCCTTTTTTTTCGCCGCGATTTGGTATCGTAGTTTACCTACATCGTTTTAGAGAAGGTTCGTAGTAAGAATTTACGCGTTATTAAACACCCATACTTAGAGTTTTGCACCCTTTGACGTGGGAATAAATAGTGCGTATGTACCTACTCCGCCCGAAGACAGTTTTCACTCTCTTTCTGCGGAACCCTGCTTGTCGTCGACAATCTTTTGAATTGGTCAGTGAATCGATGATATTCTTGTCCACATTAGGGTCTACTACTCTATCATCATCGTAAATAGTTCATCTCACCACTCGGCCACACTGACCATCCTTAAGGCTGTGCGTGTGTTTACTTTATTAGACGTTCACTCTCTAGAGGGTCTACGAAAACATAACATTATTGTAACACCATTTTGATTTTTGTTATTAGTGGTCATCTACCACGAACCAGGTTGCCCTGAACATCACGAAATAAATGAACTGCGTGCTCGTAAAGGCTTATGTCGTACCGGTTTCTCTCTATCAATAAGTTCCAGACTTGACCCCCTTCGTCAAAAGTTTGGTGAGAGTGTGCATTGTCGGGGTTCTTCATCACTCTTGTCACGCAAGGTCCACGATTTTCCATCTTCACGGGTCCCTCAAAGTCAGTGTTGCTCCATTTAAAGTAATCATTGAACCGCTTGAAGGAAGGCATGAATTCCTCCATCAGACCAACGAGGCACTTGCTTTCTAGAACTTGCTTTGCCAAATCGAGGTGACGTTCCATTAATACACCTGACATTTCGTTGGTCAAAAATCGGGTCATCCAATTGTCCTCGGAAAAGTCGGATGTCGCATACTCCTCGATCGTCATATTTTTGTAAGCTTCGCTGTAGGTATGCTCCCACGTGGCATCCTTCAGGTAGTAAAACAAGGAAACGGCTCTTCGTATTGGATGCCGCATTAGCGTGAAGCATCTTGAAAGAAAATAACAAATCAAAGGGAGTTATTATCGTGTGGAATACAGTAGCGATGGAAATAGCGTACAAACCCACCTTCCTTTGTGATCGCTATCGAAAACAGATGCAGCTTGATCGAGCCATGATGTGATGACAACGTCGGCCAAACCACTCGATCCAAATCCCAACTCTGCAGCATGAGCTATCCCCAAAGGATTCGACATGTCAACGTTGACGTAACGGTTGCCATTCTCCATATGGACTATTTCCAACCGTCCCGTTTCCTGCGAATGTGCAGCACCAACCTCATTTGCGCCCACCATCCCGACACAGTGCATCAGGAGATCTTGTAGTGTTGTCCCACCACTTTTGGGCACGTGCCAAAAAACTGGCAGTTCGCGTTGTGCATTATACGGCTCAGACATTTCTGAATAGCCATCCAGTCGCTCCCATAATTCATCGATTTCGAAAACGCCCGTAGGTTCATGGTGCTGTTGAATACTTTGTGATTGCTCGCTCTCGTTATCTTGTTTTTTACTCTCGCCATCATCCATCATATATTTTTCTTCGCTTGTGATTTCAAATGCCTCGCCCCCGAGGATCCCCCCGCCATACTGAGCGATATCATCGTCTGGAATCCTCGCATCCTTATAGCCGTTGTAGGAATATGGTACTTTTTTGTGCTCAGTGTCTTCGTCAATTCTTTCTGACTCGTCATCGTCTTCGCGGAAAATGAAGACGATCGCAGCAACTGCAACAATAATCCAAAATAGCTTGCCCATTATTCTCTTTGTGGCAGAATCACCATGCCGTGTATTATCATTCTCACCATCCGAATGACGACAAGGCTCGTTACTAAGGTCATTATCATCATGGAGAATCTCGTCAAATTCGTTGTCTTCTGACTCTGCAGTACTATCTTTGTGTTTTAAGATTGGGTGTTTCTTTTGTCTACTAAGGCGTCTGTCTTTTTCATAATCATGGCCATCATCGTCAGTCCAAGCATCATCGTCGTCGTCGTCTAGTCCGACTTCAGCCAACACTCTATTTCGATACCTTTCTTGTGATGGGGTCAACTCAATTCTGGCGCCCGGCCACCGAGATCGACGAGCTCCACAGATAATTCCTTTTTTGACACCACCACCGCTAACTTCATCTCGTCGGGAGTGGTCGTTGCCCACGCCGTTACCATCATAACTGTCACAGCTAACTTTGGACATGCCTTTGCTTTGTGACAACTTGCCAGATAAGTTGGATATCAAAATCCAGTGAGGTTGGGACTAACGGTTGCGGATAGCTCTGGGCGGTCTATGGTCTATTGCTCGGGAACAATGGCGCCGGCATGCGTTTGAGTGGAAGACCCGAATGGACCTTAGGGAAATGCCTGAGAACGCTAAAAGTATGAATTGATAGTTTTACTAGAAAAGGGGTTGACTATAGGGCACCAGAATGGAGA
>JALLAZ010000159.1:0-36506 GCA_036939755.1 Stephanodiscus triporus
AAAAGGGGGGGGGAGGGGGGGGGGGGGGGGGGGGGGGACGATGACACGCGGGCTCGCCGTCGGGGAGGAGGAGGAGGAGGAGGGGATCGAGGTCGACGATGCGGCGCTCGGTACGTCGTACGGGGACGAGGAGCTCCGGTCGACGACGTCGTCGGACGACGATTACGACGACCCCTACGACGCCCAATTTTCGAGTCCACTCTCGAATCCCTCGATGGTGAGCGAGGGGGGGGGATCCCTCTCGTCGAACGCGGACGACGGGGGGGGGGAGGGGGGGGGGGAATGGGGAGGCTTGCGGGTGGACGCCCTTCAGGACAAATTCGACCAGTACAAGAACGAGGACCTCGAGCACATGAGGAACGGCGTCGAACGGTCCGTGTACGGCTCCGAGGGCATGATGAGCCTCGCCATGACGCGCGCGTTGATGGACGACGAGGACGTGGACGTGCACCCGAGCTGGGGCGAGGCGGAGGATCCGGAGAGCATAGAGGCGAATGCTCTCTGCGAGACGAACGACTGGCTGAGGAAGAACGAGCTCACGACGCTGGAAGAGAGGTTAGATGTCCTTTTTCTTCCCCTCCGCGTTAGTCTCATGCCTCTCCTCGTCTTGAATGCAAACTCACGCGCCCTTTCGTCTTCTTCGGTTACTATTGAAAAATCTTCTACCTCTCAGGAACATATTCTTCCAAGAATTGCTGAATAGAATGGTAATCACCGTCCGAAGGGGGATGGCAAGTCCCTCCAACGGTACTCTTGCAATACACTGCTGCGCCGCGATGCTGGGGTTGCAACTCGAGAAGGATCTCCCGAATAACGTCCTTCTGGTACACGGCATGAGGAAGATCAACAACATATCGTTGGGCCGAAAGTACTTGGTAGATGCCTTTAAATCATTCGGGGAAATCGAAGCGGCCGCCATTGCGCCGTGCAACAGGGGGTTCGGTGAGTGGGCCAGTTTCGTGATGGACTCGTGCCGCCTTATGCATACTTTGTCGCCTACAATTGCTCATCGTGAGCGTGCCCTGGTTTACGATGTTATCGTCGTTTTGGTAGGTTTTGTGCGCTTTGTCAGTCCTAAATCGGTTCAGCGTGCGCTGGAGCTGTTCAAAATATCTGAGATCGAAGTTCAGGACGTTTCCGTCATGATCAAGCCTCTGAAGGCAGACGCTCCTGCCGAATGATAACGACTCAGCGACCACGCATTTTTTCGACGCAAGCACAACAAAAGGCGGTATATGCGTCAAATTTGTGTTTGGTGTATTGCGCGAGAACTTTTGCTCGCCCCTCGCCATAGCTAAAGCAAACATGCAAGGATAAGTTCTACGGGGATGATTGCCCCCAGATGATCATGAATGGAATGCTCGTGAGAATCATGACGGATTTCATATTCGTCAGTTGATATGGCTATACTATCAAAGAGACAAGGAATAGTATACCAACACATATTCACCAACCACTGTAGTAAAAAAATGCTTATCATCATGCAAACGTTTTGTGCATATCATACACCGACTACATACATACTAAACGCCGATGGCACCCTTCTTCGCCTTAGATTAGCGAAGAAATGCGATGGTGACGCTGGGCCATCTCCCCCATATCCCTCAGACAATAACAAATACGAATCGAACCTTGAGCGTTTCAGTCGCTTCAATAACGAGTGGTCGTAAAACAACTCGTGTTTACAGTTAGCTCTACCTCTAGTATACATGTTGATAATTACAGGTCGGTCGGGGCCGACACCCCCCTTTTATTCGATCAGCTTGGATTTTATCGATGCCTTGAACTGGGACATCTCGACTTGGACCCTACTTTGGACGAAAAATCCAAATCGACAATAATCACATCCCGGAGGGAGCGAAGTAAAAGTAGACATCGAGGCCCGCCACCTAACACTCTACCTAGTCCACGATCTGATGAAAGAGCACCTCGTCGTCGGAGTTACAGAATTCCTCGGAGTGACAGTTCGGGTCCCTCGGGTAGGCCTTGTTCATCAGCTCCTCCTCGAGGCTGCGTTCTCGCGTCGTCGACCCTCCCATGTTGTTGTCGTGCCCGAGGAGGCGGGTGACGATGCCCTTGGCGGCCGGGCCGACCCCCCCCTTCCCCTGCGGGGAGGACGACGACGTCGAGGGGTCGGACCCCCCCCCGGATCGACCGCGATCGCCTCGCAGGTTGGACGCCTTGCCAGCGCTGTCCTTCGCCTTCTTGGAGAGGTAATCCTGCGAAAACGCCACGAGCTGCCGTCCCTGTTCGGGAACGAGGAACGCCGTCGTCGTCGCGGTGGCAGCGGCGCGATTCGACGACGACGACGTCGTCGTGACGACGATGGGAGAGAATGCGGAGGTCGACCCGATGACGGCGACGAATGCCACTGCGAGGAGGGCGATACGGGTCATGATATTTGCCTTGTGGTAGGAGCGAGGGAGGATTTGTTCCGTCGAGGTGAGTCGAGGAGTTGTGGGATGGAGGAGGTCGGCGGTGAAACTTGGATTTGTTCCGCGACAGGGTTTGTTTGTGTGTGTGTGTGTGTGTGTGTGTGTGTTGTGTGATGGGATTGTGTTGAAGTGCTTGTTCTCTGCTCTGCTTTTGTGGTGGTGCGCAGCTGGCTGTCGGATCGGAAGAAGGACCATGTTGTTGTTGTAAAAAAGAGTTCTCAGAAGTACGTGGACGTCTGTCCGTCGAATGGGGTGAGGGAATTCTGAATTCTGTAACTAAAGTTACAAGTAACAACAGTCACGGCTAGTTGCACTCTCATTTGGTATGGTATTGATGATAAATAATGTAAGGTATTTGCGGATAATGTTACTATTGTATGCACTTACACCAAAGTATGGTACTACTGCTACTACAACCCCCACACCGTCCAATTTTTAGTGCAACCACCTTCCCAGAGTAGCTTCAGCTGTGGCCATGTGTGCCCTCTCAATGCGCAGCGCAAGGATATCCCCTCCACCTCCAACCCACTCCAACTACACCCCTCCCCGTTTTGCTTTCTCCTTCCTCACCCCCTGTCATCATTTTTGCTATTCGACCCCTCCCCCTCGTCGCCTTCTTTCCCTTTTTCATTGAATTTCCCTCAACATGATCGCAAATTGTAAGATGAGATGATTATGCTGCAGCTACTGTCAAAGCAGCACTTCCAACACCTTGTCCAGACAAATAAGCACATTGTCGGGAAGGATGCACATAAAGTACACGTCAGGACGTGGTACTTCATGCTGTATATTACCATGCCAAAGATCAACCTCACACACAACACAGTGCTGCTATGTGCGCCATTCTGACCAACCGACATCATTGTTGGGGTCATGATTACTCATCACCCTAGGCCACAGTCGCCAGTGTGCCCCCTCCCCCCTGAATGCACTCCGTTTGTGAGGACGATAGCCTTGCGACAGTCCTTGTCCTCCCCTGATGTCAACATTCTTTACTCTAGGCTTTCTTGGCGGCAAGGGGGGGGGGGGGGGGGGGGGGGCAAGTGGATTTGTGTCATGTTGTGTGTTGTGAGGTTGTGTTTGATGTGGTGGGCATGGGTTGTGTGTGGTGGTTTTTGTGTGGTGAGTATCTAGGTGGCTACGGGTTCCTGTAGAGTACTCTAGGTAGCACTGGTCTACATAGAAAAAATGACAATCCACCAGTTGTGTAATTTATGCTGGTCGTTTATCAAGTTTCAGGGATTTGTTAGCTCTTTACGAAGGAATTCATAAAAAAACATACGTGACAAAAGATTTGTAAGAAATCCTTACAAATCGAGATCTGTGAGCTATTCTTACAAATCAAGATCTGTATGCTTTTCTTACAAATATCGATTTGTAAGCTTTTCTTACAAATCGATATTTGTAAGCTTTTCTTACAAATCGATATTTGTAAGCTTTTCTTACAAATCGAGATTTGTAAATCCTGAGATGATTTGTAAGCGTTTTTTGTTACGTAAAAAGCCGACGGGTCAGTGGCACCAAAAAAAGCAAGCATATTTATCTATTTAGGTATAGCAAAGCTGGTGGGCACAACAACCTGCGCTGCTCCACGGACAACACACACACTACACAAAAGTCCAATCCCTCCCCCTCCCCCTGCCCCTGCCGCCGCCGTCCTTGCCGCCGCCATCGCTGCCACAAATAATGAAATCCATCCGGAGAATGGCGTCGGCCGTGCGGTGGCGGTGACCTCCTCACAACATCCTACAAGGAGGACCAGGCGGTGTGCCACCTATTCGCAAGGGAGGTACGTGGGTTTGACTCGGCCGTGCTCGGGATCGGGAGGCGGGCGAGGGACCCCAAGCATCGATCATCGCTTGTCATCAACAACGACGATAATCACGGTGGGGGGGGAGGAAGGCAGCGGAGGGAGGAAGGCACGGGAGTGTGTGTGGCGTGGAGAGGGGAGGAGGAGGACGGGGTGTGGGTGTGGGGAAGGAGGAGGGGAGGACGGAGGGGGGGGGGATCATCTTGACGACACACAAATTGATGATGGCAACGAAAGAGGAGGAATGGAATGGGATCCTCCTAACCCATGACTGGCGATTAGTAGATTATCGCCGCAAATGGGCATCGAGGTTCGACGATGGTGGCGGTGGGGCGCCAGACGATGACAGTATGGACGTGGTGGAACATGACGACCACTGATGGGGGGTGGAGGGCGGAGGGCCATCGTCGCTCCGCACGACGAGGACGAGACGGCCGAGCGGGAGGGGTGATGGAGGACAACGACAACAGTAGTAGAGTAGGTAGGGGCCATCGCCACCGCCTCCGCCTCCGCCTCATCACGACTGGATGAGGGGGGGGAGTATTTTTAGTATTTGCGACATGATTGTGTAGTAACTGCATAAAACACATGTTTTATTTTCAATTTCAAGCAATAGATACTTATATCATCATACTCCTATCCACGAGGTAGAGAGTAGAGTAGATACTAGGTACCTAGCTAGCTGTAACATGTAACATCCACATAACGCTAGAGTGTGTGTTCAGAAAAGCTGCAGTTTAGTAGAGTAGAGATACTAGGTACCTAGCTAGCTGTAACATGTAACATCCACGTAACGCTAGAGTGTGTGTTCAGAAAAGCTGCAGTTTCCCTCTCAACCTCAATTGCATTAACCCGGAAGCTGCCGTTTCGACACGGCAAAGTGACAAAGGGGGGGGGGCATGATCGCGGGCGCGCACAATCCCCAACACAATCAAACCAAACCCCCAAGACCACACCAACGAATCTTCTAAATCTTCTAAATTCAGCATGGGGAATACCATCGTGAATTTTTAAGATAAGTATTATGAATATGGCATTGACCCCAACCCCGACTGCCGTGGTCTCACCATAGGCGGTTTCGAGTCTGCTTTTCTGGCAGATCTCGAATTTTCTTACATCTTCGAAAAGCTCCAGCATCTCTTCGTGCATCACACCCATTTCGTCGGCACCTATCGCGATGATGAAATTATTGTCTTTCGGGGCCAGAAATCGGATGCTTGGTTGCATAGTTGGATGAAAACATTCCAATGTGAAGTTGATCGTCTCCTTGGGACATCGGATATCCAATTTACTATGGAGATTTGGAGACCTGGTTCTATATCCCGCCCTCTCCCTGACTCAGAAGTTACCATTGCAGGTATTGGGACATTCCACCAAGTGAGTATTTATGGTGATACCTCCTTCCCTTACCTTGATGTGAAAATGTCTTGGGACGACGAAGGCAGGTTGAATTTCGGAGTAAATAATAAACCACACAAACTTGTCAAATATTTGAATCACAACAGCCATCATCACCACAACCACAAACGAGCTGTCCTCTCCGGTGTTGAACTGCGCTTAGCACTCCTCACCACAATGACTGACTCGAATGCTGATCTTAGCCTTTCAGATATCTATCCCAATAAACACAAGGCCCTCCGCTCCGCAGGACAACTCTCCAAAGACCAAAAAATGCGAACCCTCAGCGCTGTCCTCAAACCTGATGAACTCCAGTTGGGACTTGCACGTACCGACAAACAGCATCGTGCGATCAACCACCGAAGTACTCTCTTCATATTCAAATATGCGAATCGTGGGAAATTACCAGTCTACAATCATATTAAACGCTTACGGAGTGCGTTCCAGCTGAAATGGCTACGCCCGTGTGTCATCTACAGCCGGCACACTAACCTACGTGAGAAATTACTTGGAGACTTAAACCGAAAACTCCTTGATGGAATTGTTGATGCGCACTTTGGTGACCGCCAATGTAACTGCCCAGCTAGATTTAAAATAAATGGTAATTGTGCTTAAGCACTAGTGGCATAACCACCTGTCGCACGGCAGGAGTCGTCTACAAAATCTCATGCAAAAATCAAGGTTGCAAATGCTTCTATATTGGTAAATCACAGCGTTATATCAAAACACGCGTCCAAGAGCATATTGGTGAGGTAACGAAGCTATATAGTAAATATATTCTCTCGTCTAACCAATCCCAACGCTCGTCCCAATGATCCACACAGACTACCGACGCCCAGAGTACATCCCTGATCTCCCTCGAGACTCAGGAATCATCACTCTCCGCACAACCCTCAGTCCCACTATTATTCCCACCCCTATGCATTGTTCTCGAAGACCGTGCCCCCCCTCCCGGAAGAACATTGACCATGCGGCTTCGGCAGCGTGCCAATTCTGACCTGACGGATTCCATCAGCGGCGGCAGTGCCAACGACGACTCCACCAACCCTTTATCGCTCCCTGCTTCTACCTCCGACAAACCCCCCCCTTCTAGCCAAGCATCCCCACTAACAATCGACCCCAAGCAAGACAACTGCTCCGCAATTGCTCGTCACCTCTTCTCCCATGTCAAGAATCTCCAATTCAAGACAAAAGCAGAGGTTGCCGATTGGTGTCGATCCCACATCGGAATCTCCATCATTTGGAAGTCGAATACCATATCCCTAATGAAATCAGCAACACTTAAAACTTGCAGACTTTGTGCTGTCGAAAGAATGGCGATTCGTCGACATTTTGGCAGCACAAACATTATTAATCTCAAGAGTGAACTACGCGGGGTATGTTCCTGTAAGCACGCCGGCAGGAAGGGGGGCTCTGAGAGTGGCTAGCGCCACGAAAACAGAGCCTGGTGGGTTGTTGAGTTTGGGGGATTGTATTTTTTTTGACGAGTGCCACATTTGCATGTGTGATGTGCACTATTCCATGGAGTAAAATACACACTTGAGTAGTTAGGTTCTAGGGTAATTTTCTTCTTTGACTTCTTTCCTCGGGGAGATATTTCTTTGATAAAATTTGACTCCGACAAGCAAACCCTTCGGAGAGAGTCGCTAACAAAAATACATCTTATCTGGTATCGTACGATAGGATTATAAGAGCTCAAAACACTCTCTGTTAAGTCCCGACCGCCCCGGAAGTAATGAGCGAACGCTCGCCGTCGTCGGGCCACGGCGCAGCGTTCGCCGCGGGTCTGTTCGCGGGATGCGCGATCGCGACGACTACCATCCTCCTGCTCGTCGGCCGTCGTGATCGGGGGTGGAACGACGGATCGACGGACGGGCCGTCGTCGTCGTCGTCGTCGTCGTCGTCGACGCGGCGGGACGAATATTACGAATACGACGACGCGTCGCGCCGTCGTCTGCCTCCCGAAATCCGCTCGGAGATGCTCTCCCGCAACTCCCTATACTTCTCGTCGTCGTCTTCGTCATCCTTCTCCTCGTCGTCGTCGTCCGTCGTCGTCGACGGCATGGAGCGCATAGCCAACGCGTCCGTCCTGGTCGTGGGACTCGGCGGGGTCGGATCCCACGCAGCCCACATGCTCGCGAGGTCGGGCGTGGGATACATACGTCTCGTGGACTTCGACATGGTGACGCTGAGCAGCCTCAATCGACACGCCGTCGCGACGTTGTCGGACGTCGGCCTTCCCAAGGCGACGGTCCTCGCCGATCGGCTGCGTCGCATATGTCCCGACGCGAACGTGCTGAGATTGGATCCCGTCGTCAGGATGTACACCGGCGACGCGGACAAGGACGGCGACGTGCTGGTGCCGCCGTCGTCGTCGTCGTCGGGGGGGGGGGGGGGGGGATGGGACGTCGTCGTGGACGCGATAGACGACGTGCCGACGAAGGCTTCCCTGATAGCGCACTTCGCGCGCGAGGGCGTGCGCGTGCTGTCCTGCATGGGGGCGGGGGGCAAGGCCGATCCGACGAGGGTGCACGTGTCGGACCTGCGCAGCGCGAGTCGCGATCCGCTCGCCGCGGCGGTCAGGCAACGACTGCGACACCTGGGGAAGAAGGAGGCGAACGCGTCCGGATCGAGGATAACGAACGGTTCCGGCATAGCCAACGGCGGATGGCTGGGGTGCGTCGACGACGTCTCGAGGCTCGCGGTCGTGTACAGCTCGGAGAAAGTCGTCGCGGGACTCGCGGACGTCACCGCGGAGCAGAGGGACGGGGGCGTGCACAACTTCGGCGCCGTGGACGGGATGAGGGTGCGAGTGCTCCCCGTCCTCGGCACGATGCCCGCGATCATGGGACAGGCACTCGCGGCCGTGGCGCTGTGCGAGCTCGGGGGCAAGCCCTTCTCGCCCGTGGGAGCCGAGAGGGTGGGGAGGAACGTGCGCCATAGGCTGTACCAGCACCTCAAGGTCAGGGAGAGGAAGCTCGAGGAGCGGCTGCGGCCGACGACTGTTGCGGACGATCCCGCCGCCTCCGAAGACGACGGCGATCGCTACGCGTCGGACGGGACGTACGTCGGGCCGATACGCATCGACCCCGACGACGTCGAGTACCTGATGGCCGAGCTTTGGAAGAACCAGTGCGCGATATCCGGGGAGCGTCTCGGGACGACGTTGGAGCTGTACAGGTGGGACATGCGAAGGCCGGCGACGCCGAACAATCTTGTCCTCATGTGCGCGAGGTCGGCGAAGAAGTTCGAGGAGGACTTCGAGAGATTGGGCGACGGCAGGGACGGATTGGACGCGGACGTGCGGAGGAGGGTGGAAGCGAGGTTACGAACGTGCGTCCTAGGAGCCGAGGACGTGTATTGATGGCGAGGAGGATGATGGGCTTTTCGTCGCCTACTGGCATCAGAAAGTTGCAATCAGTTCCAAAGGAACATGTCACTTCGTCAACAAAGCCCGACAAAAAGTAGGATGCATCATATTCGGGTTCGGTTTCGTATTCGATCTTATCTTCGGGATCTCAAACAACCACCGTCCATGGCGGTTCCGGCGCGTAGACGATGGACGTAGAAGAGCTCGCACCCATTTCAGCAACTATGAATAAAATGAATTATGCTTTTGTGCTCACGCGTCCTATTTCTTTCCAATTCTGAACACCCTCCAACCTGGAGGGATCGGTCCACACCAACGCAATATCAGTCGATGTGAATGATGGAGGGCATACAAGGGACGTTGGTATAACTGGAGCCTCGTTCCCGTACATGAATGAATAATGCGGCTCGAATAACGGTGGTTTGTAGTGACGCTCGATGTCTCGTGGAATATAGCGATCATCGCATGATGCCGTAGACGCATTCGCGGATGCAGCAAATAGTACTTCGTCGGCGAGTTGGATAGCTTTCGTGAGAGAGGATCTCCGTTCCAAAACTGATACACAAGATTGGCTCCATTGGACGGCGTCTTCTCTATCACCATCGGGTCGTGCTGTGAATACACCTCGCTCTTTGACGAAATCGCATGTGATTTCTCCGTAAGATCGAAACGCTATTTTTAGTCGACGTAGAACAATTTGCGCCGCGCAGTCATCTATGTCAATGGTGTGTTCGTAATCTTCCAACAATATTCCCTCAGATGTAAAACAATCTGAAATGGGAACCCCTCCAATCAGTGTGACATGGGGCAAAAATCTTGGATAAAAGCGATTCTTTGGCTGCTTGGAAATGAGATCTGATTGAATGTTTGATAGGGTCGTTATTAATGGCTCGGGTGGAAGGAGCCATATTGATATTCGACGACTGGAGAGCTGCATGCTGCTGTGTCAAGAGCTGTGTGTGGTTTAGATTCTACCCGTCATTAAGTACTATTCCTACGTGGGTTGAACAGGGGAGGAGAGAGGGAGCCGTAGACTCACACACACACAAGCACCAGCAAGCCTCAAACGAAGGGACAACTTTTCTTTCATTATCGCCCCACACATGTCTCGGACCGACGGACGCAAGCTCGTGGGAATCGCCGTGGCCATGACGGTCACCGCCCTGGGCGTCGGCACGATCTACCTACCGTTCGTCGCTGATCGGGACAAATTACGCGGCCTCTTCGAGGAGGGTGATGATGCCGTGCCGGAGGGGGCGCGTCGTCAAATGAAGGCGATGGCAAAGGTGGAGGCGGAGGAGATGGAGAGGCAACTTCGGTCGCGGGGGGAGCAACAGCAGAACGCGCAACAGGAGGGTCGACAATTTTCGCCGGAGGAGGTGCCGCAACAACCGCAACAACAACGGCAGAGGGCTTCAGCCGGGAGCATGTGGTCTTCGTTTCGACGGAACCCGTAAATAGTAAATAGGCATGGCAATGGATAGAGTCGATCGGTGGCTTATCTAGAGGGAAAACATTTGAAATGAAAAAGAACTGATTATTTACACCTTTTCAAATCCCAGGAGGAGTGGACATGGCAGATATAATAAACCCATAGTTCTTGAAAACACCTCGTGAACGACCGTGAAATGATATGCAGTCCACAACTATCCTAATTCATGGAGATATGTATTCGCTATTTGCACCATCTTAAGCAAGCAGCGTCGTAATCAAGCTCTCGAGGCACGTGCGCCCTTCATTCCAGCACGGTGAACTGGCGATGCTCCGAAGCTGGCCTCGGATGTCGCGGAAGGAGATTTCCCCTTGGAAGAATTTCCACTTTGGGAGGTCTTCTTGTTGGCTGCCACCTTCGACTTGGTGGGTGCCCTCGCCTTGCGCGCCGGGGCGCTCTTTTCCGACGACGCCGCCGAGGACGACTTCCTTCCCAAGCGTCCCGTGGACTTGGGTTTGACGGGCGAATCGGAGAAATCGAAATCGTCCATTTCGTCGACGCTCTTCACTACACTCGTCTTAGGGGCCTTTTTCTTCTGGGAGGGAGCTGCTGTGGCAGAGCCCGAACGCGATGAAGTAGTAGTCGAGTTGGTTACGTTCACCATGACGCTCTTGGGGACAGATACTGGCGTTGCTTTCGACTTCTTTGAATTACTACCCTTCGAAGCTCTGGGTGTAGACTTAAGCTTTTTGGCCGAGTTTACTGCGTTGGTGTCGCCGGCGTCAGTTACCGGAGTTGGAAACTCGTCAAAAACATCTATTGCTTTCGACTTGCGCTTCCCGACGGAGGGCTTTGACTTCTTCACTTGCACGGACGAGCGCTTGTTCGCACCCTTAGCAACCACAACAGCGGGAGAATCGGATTGAGAAATGGGAGACACATCGCCGAAGTTGTTATCATAACCTCCATTTCCAGAATGAGGTGTAGATGCAGATGGTGAGAATGAAGGAGAGTGCTCGTAGTTGTCCACGTCATCCGACGGGTCACTCTTAGATAATGGCATGTTATCATGACTCTTCTTGACACTCTGGCTGATTTTGAGCTTTTTTTGTTTCGTATGACTAGATTTCTCATACTGCTGATCCGCTGGTGAAAATGAAGGAGAGTGCCCGTATGTATCTTCGCTCAGGCTATCCTTCTGTTTCTCTGGGGACTTTCCTTCACCGCCAAGCTTGTCCTCGTCATCAGACTGGTCATCAGATAGTGGCATTTCATCCTGGCTTTTCTTGACATAGTGACTGATGGACTTTTTAATCTTCTTTGCTTTCTTACGGCTAGATTCCTGCGACTCCTGATCAGAATTGTAAGCATAAGCATTGACCGGTGAAGTAGACGAAGGTCTCCGGCGCGAGTACAAATCGCCAGGGAACTGTATGCTACCCGGGTACACTGTCAAATTGACATCCTTCTTGACATGTGAGAGCAGCACCTCGCGGGCGAATTGACAAATGATCTTCATTCGCGGCATGATTTCCTCTTCACCTAGGTCATTACAATCCATATCGTCATCATCCTCTCTGAGGCTCATTTCGAGGGATGACATGCCGCTTGTAGAAGCCTTGAGGACATTGATCGGCGGGTGCTTCCCAATGAGATCAACCATTCGCATCAAGAAAGAAATCTGAATGGAAGGGAGAATGATAACCATAAAATGAGCAAGAGGAGAAATAGGCTTAGCAAAAATAACACATGGCGCAACACAACACTCACATTATCGGCCCCAGCACCCAAACTCTGAATCAAAGGGTCAAATAACCACTTCAGTCTCTGCTTCAGCAGCTTTTGACTCGCCTCTTGAGTATGCATATTTTCTCCTCCTGTCATTGCTTCTTCCTCGCTGTCGCTCGCATTCTTTTTCCCCCCCGCCATGGTTCCAACGGCAATTGCTGTCTCTTGACGAAATGCCAGTAAGTGAATAGCGTACGGAACGGAATATTCAGGCATCAAAAACAATTTCAGCCGATTCTCAAAGTTCTTCTCGGCAGTGCGACCCTGTTGACGACATTGGGCTTGGACAACTTGGGAAGTTGCGCGCAGCTGCTTGATGAGCGAAGTCACGGCGCTCTTGGCCTTCTTTCCGACAACTGAATGCTGTCCCCCATGTCCATCACCGTCGGCACAAAGGGTCACGAGGGAAACAAAGCGCAGGCTAGGTGCCATTGGTGCCGTATTAGTGGCGCGAAACTTGCCGCTGCCGGTGTACATGGCTAATAATTCCTCAGTTACGGAAGAGCTAACAGACCTACTTTCATCAACCAGGGCAGAGCTAAGAATATGCCACATGCGAGGAGTCAAGTACTTTGCCTCCAGCTGCAAATTGGCATCGCAAAGTCGCAGCAAATTTACGGCAGCGCTGCGGCGTACTTCGGCCTGATCCTTCGCTGTCTTGCAATATCGGCCATTAGCGCTGGAGTGCGGAATGCCATCTTCGATGAGTTTGGTCAGGGTTGTGAAGACCTCAGTAATATGATCCGGTGACGGCGCCTTGAGCTTCGGTGCCCCACTCTCAGATAATATGTATCGACTGTTGACAATAGCCGATCGAATGTGAGAGACGAGGACGTCGATCGCTCCACATATCATTTGGCAGTGGACAGAAACGTCATTGGCATTCTGTGAGCTCGGTAATCCGCCCTTGACATTCTTCGTGGATCCACGACCCTTGGCAGGAGACAATTCCTCCTCATTATCGGAATCACTGCATTCGTCTTCGTCAACCGATGAATTGAGTCTCACATTCTTTCCAAGTAACACCCTATCCAGTGCAAACGCAAGTGCACGCTCGCCCCAACCAAGTTTATGTCCTTCTCCGCTCTCGTTGAAGGCATAGGGAGCACATTCTGCAATGGCAGCGATTGCGCTCAAGATACTCACGATCCGTCCCCTCGTTTTGGGGTTAGTGCTGTCATCGGGAATCAATAGGCGGCATGGATTCACAAGCGCCTTGAGAAGAGGTTCGAACTCTATCTTCTCCTTACGTGCACGAGAGGCGATGCTCCCTCCGGCTCCTGATTGGGGCTTCATCATGGACGAAAGAGTGTACACAGAATTTCTTGCCTGTTCGGGAGTGCCGTCATGAGTACATAATCGCAAGAGTTGCTCGCGCAGCGTGTCGTAGCTCGACTTGTTGTCCTCGAAATCATCTGCTCCATCGACACCGCCCTTCTTTGTCCCCGCCGAAAGGGGGCGAGAGGCTGTACCGCATCTCGCGAGAATTTCACTGAGCGTAGTCACTACTCCGTATTTCTCCATATTCCTCTTCATCGACGAAGACGTGGAGGTGGTGCGACTTGCGTCGAAGAATTCCACAAGATTTTGAAACCCCTTCTTAGTCGAACCCAACGACGGAAAGATTGATGTGGCCATTTTGACGCAATCCAAAAACAGCGCCGACGTCTCGCAATCCTCGGCCTCAAAGCATTCCTGCGATAAAATGATACAATGCTCGATATTCTCGGCGTTTAGGAAGGAACCCATAGCACATCGTCGCGCCAGAGTCTTGACCCACGACTGTGCCACGCTACCCAAGCCCTTAGTGCGTTTGGGCAGCTCGTCGAATGCTCGAAAGCGCGACGAGGGCGAGTGGGTGGGAGACGCTATCGTGGAAAGGATACGAAAGATGTGCTTATCCTTGGCACCGTGGACCTTTTTCAGGATGGATTCCAGGTCGGCCTTGTTGCATGTCTCGCCGAGTGGTGCCGAGTAGGAGGCAACCAGCTCCAGCTTCTCCACGGCTTCGCGATCGGCCTCGAAAGCCTCGGGACTGCCTGCCTCGCACTCCCTGGCCTTGGAACGCGCGTCCAGATACTCCCCTAGAGCCCTTTGTAAACGGCTCCTCTGGGCGAACAACGCGCACATCCACTTGAATGCGTTTTCCTTATCCTTGACGGAGTTCACGATGAGGGCCAATCCGACCGCGCGACTCGTGGGCGTCAGCGTGCCGCCCAAATCCTCCTTGGCGGTGCCCAGCAGGACGTCGTCGACGATCTGAATGACGCGATTCCTCATCTCCGGATCGGAATTGTCGGGGTAACTCACGCATTCGAACACGCGCTGGGGTATCCACGCGAGCATTTCCTCCTCCTCCGACTTGTGATCCCTCCATACCTCCAAAATCTCGTCGATGCTCACGTCTTCGCCGCCCTCCTGGACGTACATCAACTTCCTGCGCAGGTAATGCTTGTGATATATTTTCGCCAATCCCGTGACGGCATCCCTGTGCTCCTTCTTGTTCTTCGACGAGACGCGATTTCCTACGGCACGGAGGAGTTCCGACGAGATGACCCTAAGCGGATGGGAGGGGCGCTTGCCCCCGGCGCCGACGTGGTTGCTCTTTTCCATCCCGACTCCGACGCCGCAGGTATCCGCGATTACGGCAGTGTGGGCCAACTCGCAAACCTGGTGTATGCCAAACAGACGAATGTCCAACGTTGGATCGCGCAGGATGATCGCGGCGAGGGCCTCGTTGACGTCCGCGCAGAGTTCGGCCTGGGCGTGTTGCGTGGTCAAGAAGTTCACCATGCACTTCACCATGGTCTCGCGAATCTTCGGCTCGGGGTCTTCATCATAAGCGGAGATCAACACACCACGGACAATAGGGCAAGAGAGAGAGAGGCGGGTGCGTGAGTAATTATTGGCCCGTGAATGCGAAACTCCTAACGCCACGGCGGTAGCGAATGAACAACATTTCGAACGGGGAGGCGGGGAGGGAAAAAAAAACGCGAGCCGAAAGCCTTCCTCCTCACCGTAGCTCCTGCGCAGCCACTCGCGAAAGCAAGGCCCGAACCTCGACGCGATGTCGGACGTGCGGGCCCCGAAAAGCCTCCCAAGCAACCTCGCGGCCTGATACCTCCTCGCGACGTTCGCGTCGAGGAGAGACGAGGACACGGTCCCTATGACCGTGGTGAGTATCTGCGGCGCGATCCTGTGCAATTCGTACGACACGTTGTACACGTTCGTGCCGCTCCCGTCGTCGTCATCGTCTACTTCTTCGGGATGATGGGGCGACGGGCGGGCGGTGGCAGACGCCTTCTCGTCGTCGTCCTCATCGTCCTTCTTCCTCTTCCTACCGCCGCCTCCTCCTCCTCCTCCAAGGCCTCCGGCGGTCGGTCGGAAGAACTTCCTCCTGGCCTCGACGTCGACGGTCGACAACGTCGTACGGCCCACGACGCCCGCGTCCCCCGTCAGCAGGCCGTTCAGCAGCGCCGCGATGGGGGACGATATCTTGTCCTCGGCGCGTCTCAGCACTCGCGCGGCCACCAGGTACGACGCGTTCGTGCGCTGGATCCTGGGCGGGGGAGGGACGTGGGCCGCGGCGGCGGTCGTTGTTCCGCCGCCGCTCCCGCCCCCCGCGAAGGCGGGATTCGTCGTCCACACGACGGGACCCCGTCCCACGCATGTCAATATCTCCTCGAGGACCGGAGGGGGCACGCTCGTCTCGAACTCCTCGAGGCACGCCGCGATGGCGCTCGCCGCGTGGGCCGACACCTCGGGCGGATGGTCGGTACGGACGCACCCGAGGAGGGCGCGCACGAGGTCGCACAGTACCTCGAGGGCGTCTTCGGCGATACCGCGATCGTCGTCGTCGTCGTCGCCTTCGTCGCGATCCTCCCCTACCGAATCGTCGTCGTCGTCGTCGTCGTCGTCGTCCGACCTCCCCCTCGCGCCCGCCGCCGTCGTCGTCGTCCTCCTCCTCCTCCCCCCCCTCATGCCTCCGCCCCCCTCGCACCGGATAAGGTCCACGAGCACGACCCCGATCTTCACCTCGCTAAGCTGTTCGAGTATACGAAAGCGTCGTTCGAAGTCTCCTCCCCCCCCCGCCTCCCCGCTGCCGCTCCCTCCGTCGTCCTCGCCCAGCCTGTCGAGCTGTCGCACCATCGCTCCGAATATCTCGAGGACCTCCCGACCGTTCCACGGCGGCTCCGGCGCGTACACGTAGAAGAGCTCCGTGGCGACGAGTACCGCCGACAGTCGAACGTCGGGATCGCGATGTTTCAGGATGCGGGGGGAAACGATGGCGGCGGAGAGCGACGGCAGGCCCGGATGATGATCGCGTCGATGACGACTGGAGGAGGACGAGGAGGACGAGGACGACGAGGAGCGGCGGGAGGTCGCGGGGGAGTGAACGTCGTCGTCGATGTCGATGTCGTCGTTGATGGCCGCGAGGGCATCGATGACGGTGGAAAGGCGGCGGAGGAGCTCGTTCTTTTTGTGTTGGCGGGGTGGGGGGGTGGGGGGGGGGGGACACGACACGTGGACGTGAGTATTACGACATGCGCGGCGGGTGGAAAGAAAAGAATGGCCCTAAAAATACGAGGGATCGTTCGTCTCGCCCCGATGGGAATACCACTCGAGGAGGGGAGGGGAACGTCGAGGTGGCGTCATTTTTCGGAGGGTATGACCTCCTCTCTCCGAGACGATGACGAATGACGGACAATGCAACAACAAACGAACGACCGAACGAACGAAAAGACTCGACCCCGACTGCCTCTCTCTCTCTCTATCTCTCACCTTGTTCGACGTCCCCTCCAGGTAGGCCGCCGAGAGCGTATCCGGCGCCCTCTTCGTGGACTTGCTGCGCGAGTGGGAGGCCATCGTTTGTTTGTTTTCTTCTTCTTCTTCTTCTTCCTCCTCCTCGCTCTCTCTGGCGTCTTTGTTGACCTTTTTTTTAAGAGGGGCGGGATGAGAGAGAGAGAGGATGGATGATGTGTCACCTTTTCTAGGGTTATGGAAATATATTACATATTTGAGACGAATAAACATATTCCGAGGAATCTTAGACTAATAAATACTCTACAATACAATATTCAAAAAAACTGTGTGACGAATAAAACTACTCTAGATACAAGAAGACACACACATTCGAAGAACCCTGAGATCGGAACGCAAGATGCGATCCCCACACAGAGAAAAAGAGTGAAAAGAGAGTGTGCGAATCCTGCGTTTCTTGGCGATGTTCGGGGCGCGATTTTCGTTACCAATTCGTCAGTGAGAGGCCGTAGGAATAGTAATTTGGCCTCCGTGAAATGGCGCGTGTGAATTAGGAGTACAACGAGACCTTTTTTCTTTTTTGGAGAGGCAGCCAGGCAGGTACCATATGCACTTGGTACCATACAATATCTGATTTTTCCACTTCTTATTTGCACCAGATTTACTAGTGTTGGATACCATGCAAGTTTACTTGGTATTTGGTCTTTTCGGTCGCCGCCCGGGGTTTCTGGTGCGTACTATCTTCTAGCAAAATTGGACCCAAACCAAAAGACCAAGTAGGTATGATTATGAGTATGAGTATGAAAGAAAGTCACAGAAATCCGACCACCCCTGCTTGCTGCTTTAATTGTCCCCATCCCATCATGTGATGGCGACATCCTTCAGCCAGTTGCCTCGGAACACTATCGGTCCATGATGTACTACTAGTACTACTAGTGTTGCTTCTGGTTTGGTCGGGCGAGTCGTCTGTGGCAAGGGGGGGGGGGCTGGGTTCTAAAATAAAAATAGGGGGTCCATAAGAAGAAAAGCCATTATTTTTCAAATCCCCTCTGGACCAAATCTCAGTAGCCCTATTCTGTCAAATAGATCTATAGCAGTATTGCTATTGCTATCGCTTTCTTTGTGATCTTACAATAGTAGTAAATCGCTGCTAGCTTTGCCTAGTAAAAGCTCTTTTTTAAATCTGGTTTTGAAAAAAATGATCTTTTTGATTTACGCAATGCAGACGATTTATCTAGTGATATCGATGAGATCTGGATGAACATGTAGACCTGGCATAGGGGTCCATACAAGTGATATTCCTATTTCGCGAGGGAACGTCACAACATGTGATGTCTTGCATAGAATCTCTAGGGAGGCTATGTGACGAGAAAATGAGAGGTGTTGGCCAATGCTGACACCTCTTCATTTTCAAATGATCTTTCTGCGTAGGGAGCATAGTTCCCACATGAAAAGATGTAAGAGAGAAGATCCTCAGAGAGGATCAGAAAATGACAATTGTTACCTCTTTCAGAGGTCATTGCAAGAAGTTCTCTGGACGGAGAAAAGTCCCACCTGTGAGTGTGTGGCTGTCAGAGAGTCAGGCGCCAACTTACTCTAAATCCAGCATTGTGACTACCACCATAAGATCTCAGCATGATCCCTGTAAAGTTTTGTTGAAAAAATGACAGCTTCCTTACCTATGAATGATGATCAAGATCGGTTGAAAATGATTCCCTTTCTGAATGCATTCGATCAGACGAGTTGCAATCTTATCAGGACAATGAGTATTACACATGCATCTACATTGGTGAATCATCCTGCCAGACTTTTTGGACAAAATGGCAGCAAATGATCCTCGTAGATAGTTAGGGTTGGGGTACAACAGGGCAACAGCTGCTGAGGAGATGGGAAAATCACATCTTTTTTCAGTACAATTTCACATCTGTGACCAAACCCATTAAAGTGAACTCATGTATTGGCCACCATTTTGTCCCCCAAAGTAGCGCCCGGCATGCGCACCATATAATGACAGACTCATGCAATGCCGCACAGAAGGTAAGGCGCCTCCTTCAGTATGAGATTGGTGGGACGGTTCACGAGTTGGACTTCCATCATCGTCTGCATAATGTCTGGATAAAAGGACGAATGGAGAAATGTGTTAGTGTCTTCTTGCGAGTAGTTGTGTCTGACAGCTTAGAGCAGATACCACTGGAGCTTTGAGTAACCAGCATTTTCTCGGCCATTGCTCGTGCATGGGAAAATTTTTTCAGCCTCTGCGCAAACTATCCCAAGGGCCGAGGCAAACATTTTACAGCATGGTTGAGGATGGAACAAGCCAGGAACTCCACTGTATCACATCACAAACCCATCCAAGGATGGTACTAAACTGAATTGTTACTGTTGCAGCCAAATAGTTTATTTTCAAACTTCTAAAATGTGTTGTAAGTTTGAGTTTACACCCTCGCTTTTATGGCTACCCATAAACTTTTTTCATTTTTTGTGGCTANCTCCAGAAAGTATTCATGGCGGACGCGTGCCATTTGAACTTCGGGAAGTATACATTGTTCTCATGTTATGGAGTAACTGCAAATGCAAATGCATCACCAGTTGCATTTGCAATAATTTTTGGAAACGAGAGCACCAGCACATGGCGACAGTTTTGGAAATTTGCCCTCGAAGTGCATCCCTCGATTGATTCAGGAGAGATAACGCTGATTACCGACCAGGATAAGGGTCAAAAGAACGCGATAACTGAGTACCTTAAGTCGGTTGGTCACTTTCACTGTTCTTATCATCGACGCCAGAATATTATTAAGATGTGTGGGGGAGGTTCGGGCAAAATTCCAAACTCTGCTCTCTGGATGTATAACAAGTTGATGAAATGCAAAAATGTTGAACAACTCCAATACAATAAGGACAAATACTTCCCCAACATGCAGAACAAGGACCTCAATTATCTCAATGCCATGGACGATGAGTCACAGTATCCTGCGGCTAGATGCGCTATGGGCCCCAATGTGTACATGTATTTTCGTTCATCGTCAGGTACTGCGGAATCGATGAACAAGGCCAACAAAGAAATGAGAGCGCGAACGGCTGTTGATCTCCTCAATGCTTGCATCTTGTTAATCAAGCTTGAAGTCAACCGCTTCTATAAAATGAAGAAAGAAGTGTGGGGTGGTACTTCGATCCTCACTCCTCGGGGGAAGGAAGAATACGAATCTACATTCACGAACCTCCATCCTAGACATTTCTCTTTTCGGCTGAAAGACGATGATGACACGTGGGAAGTGAGGGTGAAGCGAATCAATGTGCCAGGGAAAAGAGAAGAAACGGTGACAATACCGAAGGAACCAGTCAATGGATCGTATTTTGGAAAGTGCACTTGCGGAGCTCCACAGACCGATGCGGTGCCGTGTGAGCACATGTCTGTTATCGCCGTCAGTGCAGTTATCCGTCCTCATATCACCCCAATGAATATAATGCCAATCTGGTGGAAGAGGTCGCAGTGGCGACTGCAATTACCATTGGAAACTTGTCCAGAGGCAAAGATCACAATTAAGTCTGTGAAAGAGGGACGACTTCCTGACTACAGTTTACGCTTGTGTCCTGATTGGACTACAGGGAGCAAACCAGGGCGTCCGAAGAAGGGTGAGCGCATCAAATCGGGATTGGAGACTGCCATGGCAAAGGGTAAGGGAAAGACTACCAGAAATAAAGCACCAAAGAGGCGGAGATGCGATGTGTGTGGTGCGTACGGACACACGTACGAAAACTGTCTTCTATTGGAGAAGAGTGAGGAAATTGATCGTGAAGGGATACAGGCTCTACCGATTGAAGACATCGTCATGGGGGTTGATGATGTGGCGGAAGGATATGAAGATCTATGTGAAATGCCGTTATAGTGAATTAATCGAGATAATATTTGTTTTAGCATTACCACTAAGTTACCTTGTAATGCACAACAGGCAAACCCACCACAAGAGACGACATTCGAAAATAAGATGGTTCCACGCACTTAGAGGTGGGGTGCTTAAAAAGTATGATCACCAAATAATAGGGTAATAAAAAGTACTAACACGAAATGTCAGGTTAACAAAAATATATCATGTGGAACTTCAACAAAAACGAGGTAAACAAAAACTGACATTGGTGCAAGTGAGGTATATAAAAACCCAAACTTAAGTACGTGGGTAATATAAAAGTATATAATGACAGAGGGAGGTAAACCAAAAGTTATGTTACGATGCGTGTAATCCACGCTAACTAATTCAAGGTAAACAAAAAGGTACCCAAAAAAACACGAAAGTGGATATGTGGTAGGGGTAGAAAAAAAGTGGTTTAAGTAGTCGTTGCAGGGGGAAACCGAAAAGCTATAAGTGGGGGTATGGGAACAGATGTCCGAATAATTTTTGGTGTAAGTGGACACATACATGGGAATAGTACGAAGGCCCAAGATGAGGATATTATTCAAAAAAACGCGAGCGCCATTTTTTTTTTCCATAGAGAAGATAGGTATTATTTTTAATGCGGCGATTCCTCGGGCGGCTCGTCGCGGTCCTCGCCGTCGACGCCGGGCGGCGGGTCGGGACGACGTCGACGACGACGAGCGCGTTCCGTCCCCCCCCCCACCGCCCGACGACGCGCCCGCCGCCGTCGAATCCTCCCCCGCCGCGATCGTCTTCGTCTTCGTCGTCGTCGTCCCGACCGCCCCCCCCGCCGACGCGCGACGGCGGCGGCGGCCGCCGGCACCACGGCACGGTCGCGCGGGCGGACGATCGCCGCCGCCGCGGGAACGGCGGGAACGGGGGGGGGGTCGACTACGGCGACGCATCGTCCTCCTCATTCGTCGTCGTCGACTACGACGACGTCCCGCGTCGGGCGTCGCGTTCGTCGCGGGGGGGGGGACGGCCCGACGATGAAGACGGAGGGGACGTGGACGACTACGACGACTACGGCCGTCGGCGTCGTCGTAGTCGTCCCGGCAGGGGGGGGGGGAGGGGAAAAAAAGCGATCCTTGATAAGTTCGAGGACGTCGTCCGTCGCGTCGGGGAGACGAACGATCATCATCGTCGTCATCGATCCGTCGTCGGGACGCTCGACGTTATGGTCCGCGACCTGCTCTCGTCGTCGTCGTCGTCGTCGTCGTCGTCTTCTTCCTCGTCGCGCGGGATGGCGAACGACGAAGACGACGGCGAAGACGACGACGAGGAGAAGAAGCGGAGGAGGAGGCGGCGGTTGCATCGTATCTCGCGGCGAATTACGCCCGCGGACGCGTCGCGCCTGATACGACTGCTCGGGAACGCGGGCGCGCGCGACGCGATGCTCGACTTCGTCCGGGGTTATTGCCGGGACCTGCTCGATGATGACGACGACGACGACGAGGATTACGACAACGACGAAAACGACGACGAAGATCGACGACGACGACGGCGGAGGCGGAGGCGGAGGGACGACGCGATCGTCCGCGCCTACGCGACTGCCATCTCCTCCATCGCGGGACCACCCCGGAGGGGGAGGGGGAGGGGGACGACGGGATACTCGGGAGGATCGTCGTCATCGTCGTCGTCGTCGCGTTCGTACTACTCCTCGACGGAGAAGGAGTATAGGACGGGGAAATTCCTCCTCTCGTTGGTCGACGAGATGGAGGTCGAATGTCGAGTCAGGCCGAATTCGTACGTGCTATCCGCGGTTCTGCTCGGCGTCGACGACGCGTCCGAGTCGATGAATATCCTGGACGAGTTCGAGAGGAGGTACGGAGGTTACGACGACGACGACGTCGTCGTCGTTACCGTCGAGGTGTACAACGTCGCGATATCGCGCTGCTTGAGGGGGATGAGGGAACACGGGTGGCAGAAGGCGCTGTCGATATTGGGACGCATGCGCAGGGCGGGTCCGGAACCCAACGAGATGACGTACTCGCACGTGATTGGAGCGTGCGCGTCGGGGGGGCAGTCGAACGTCGCATTCTCCCTCCTCGACGAGGTTCGTCGCTCGTGCCGGCTCCGGGACGATGGAGACGGCGACGGCGACGGCGTCCGCCCCCCCGCCATCACGGCGGGGCTGTACCTCCCGCTCCTAAGGGCGTGCGCCGATTCGGGCGATCACGCGAGGGTAGGGTCGATAGTCGACATGATGAGGGAGGATTCTCTTGCGGTGTCGACCGAGATCATAAATTCGTACCTCCTGTCGCTGGCCAGGGGCGGACTCCACGCTCGCGCGTCGTCGGTCCTCGACGGCATGATCGCCGACGGCCCGTCGTCGTCGTCGTCGTCGTCGACCACCGCCCTCCCCCGCTGCCGCCCCGACGTCGTCTCGTACAACACCGTCCTCCTGGCGCACGCGAACGCCGGAGATTACGACGGCGCCCGGGACCTGCTCGATCGGATGGCGAGCGGCGATCGCGGGGACGTTCGGCCGGACGTCGCGAGCTACAACACCGTGATATCGTGCGCGTGCCCGCTCGACGCGCTGTCCCTGATCCGGGAGATGAGGCTCACGCGTCGGAACAGGGACGGCGTCGTGATGCCGAACTCCGTCACCTACGTCAACGCCATCGTCCGTTGTCGGAAGGCGACGATCGACGGCGACGATCCCGATTCGGCGTTCGAGATCGCGCTGCACCTGCTGGACATGGCGCGCGAGGAGGACGACGGCGGGGGCATCGACATCAACGTCTTCGTTTACTCGGCGTCGATATGGATGGCCGAGGCCGTGGGCGATTATCGCATCGCGGTGCGGCTGCTGAGGGAAATGGGGTGTCCACCGAACGGCGTCTGCTACGACGGGGTCATATCGGCCCTCTCAAAACACGGGCTGCATCGCGAGGCGCTGTACCTCTACTACGAAATGCGATCGATGGGACTCGCGGCGACGAGGAAGACGTACCAGAGATTGGCACACGCGATAGACAACTCCCGCGATCCTGAATTATCGCGTCAGAAGAGGATTGCCCTGCTATCGGGGGTCCTATCCCGGATGACAGTAGAGGATCGAAGCGTTCGCGTGGGCGGGCCTCTATTCGAATCGATCATTAGGAATCACGGGAATGCCACTAATCCCAAGATCGCCTACCAAGCGGCGAGGATGGCTTTCGACTCGATCGTCGGTCCCGCGGACGATGCTTGCCTCTCGGCGATGCTGCGCATTTGCTCCATGGCCGAGCCGGTCAGGTGGAACGAGGCACTGATGTTGATCCATTCCTCAGACATCGTGAGTAAGGCCCCTCGTCCCGGCTTGGTATCAAATCGTGCACTGAGTCATGCCGTGATAGCCTGTTCGAAGGCAGATCAATATGAGGAAGCGTTGAACCTTATCGAATTGTACGGAACGTGTGTCGTCAGCCGGGGCATCGGCGAAGGAAAGTCAATCGCGAACCGGGGTGGATCAGTCAGTGTCAAAGCTGTAAACGCAGTCATCAGTGCATGCGGCAGAAGGTCAAGGCCCGATGTGGCTGTCCAAATATTGAATGAAATGGGAACAATTTGCGGCGTCGAACCAGAAGAGGCGAGCTATCGATTGGCCATCATCGCGTGCAATCAAGCCGAGCATAGGGAAAAACATCGCCGTCAGACAACTTCTATTGGACCGGAATTCAAATGGTGGCAATGCGCCCTTTCCCTTTTAAGGCGAATGAAAGAAGATGGCCTGAAGCCTTCGATGCAGACGATCTCATCTGTTGTCAGTGCGTGCGAAGCGGCAGGGGAATGGCAGAGAGCCCTTGGAGTTCTGAAGTCAATTTTTCCTCTCCTTGGCGATGGTGAAATTGAACAGATGGGTAACCCTGAGCCTCCCAACTTATATTGCTTAAACGCCGCGATTGCGGCCTGTGAAAAGGGAAACGCGTGGGTCGAGGCCCTCCAACTGTACGAAAGCATACGAACGATGCAGGATAGCGAAAATGCTGTGAGGCCAAACTTCATCACGGTCAATAGCCTTCTGATTGCGCTCGAACGTGCTCATCAAAATGAACTCGCATGTAGTATATACAGAGATGCCGTGAAAGAGAAAATTGTACAGCCTTGGAAGCGTCGGTATGACAATGATGGTAAATTGAGGAGGATGATGGTCAGTGCGAATACTTGTCGTGCTTCTGCTGTTTTGCTATTTGTCATTGTCTCTCATGTCGCATCCTGTCATCGTAGGATCTCCACAAATTTTCCGCTCCCATGGCTAAAATTGCCGTGAGAAGCTTCATGGAGACCGAACTCACTGCGCCAAGATGGAAACCTGTCAGCGCCGATGTAGTGTTTATAGTTGGAAAAGGCAAACGAAGTGAGGACAAGCCTGTACTACTTCCAGCCATAGCACACATGTTGCAGGAAGAGTATGGTATAATCGCGGTGCTGGATGAGACAAATACCGGGCGACTAAGGGTGTCAAAGGACGGCATTAGAAGTTTAGTCGAGAGGAAGAAGTGGAAAATCTGACAGTGGGCCACACAATCTGAGCAACGGAAAAGATGAACCATGCCATGATGTGATGAAAAAGAGGACATTTACTCTTACAATATTTATGGTTTTGAGTCTGAGGTTTGAGGGAGTTAGAATTTCGAGGATCAACTTGCTTCACTCACTCTGTTTTCGCCGATGAGTAAAGTGGTGTATTCTCGTGGGTCCTAAGTAGCTCCTACCTCATCCTTGCGTTGGTGGCCTTTTTCAACTTGTCCACAGTAGACACCTGGTCAATCTCCGTTGCCCTGTTTGGAAGAAGATCATCGTTAATTGGTAGGACGAAAAAAATCAATACGCATGTCTTGTTAGTGGTGAAAATTTCAGCTCTATGAGTCTTCTTGAAAATTTCAACCCGAGCCTCTTGTTTCCACTGGAGCCTCGCACAATTATTGATCATGGTGAAATTTGCTTTAAGCCCATTCATCTTTATTCAGGACGATGCAGGCTTCGATGCTTCCACCAAAGCCCTTCTTGGCCGGGATGCATATGTTTTCGATTCGGAGGGCGTAGATCTTGGCCGTTCGCCAGGTTCTCTTACGGTGGCGACTATCGCAAGTCTTGATAATGATTCTCTCATTTATGTTTTTGACGTGCAAGTTTTGGGAGCCAAGAAAGTGTTCTCCCGGAAAGACCCAAGTCTTACAACTATCCTTGAGGGATATGCTCCGATTGTAACGTTTGATTGTCGGTCTGACAGTGACGCACTGTTTCATCATTTCGGGGTCAAGATGCGTAACGTCCGCGATGTTCAGGTTCTTGACCAAGCCGCAAGGATCTTCAATGGAGAGCTACCTCCTAAAAGGTGCAATTATCTCGTTAATGCGGGCGTGCCACGTCTCGCTGGAATGGACACTGTAGCGAAAAGACTTGACGTAGCCCTTCATAGTACTTTGATTGCTCCGCACATGCTTGATTCGAAAGCTTGGGAGAAACGGCCAGTGAAAGCAGACGCAATCGAGTATGCAGCTAAAGATGTCCATATTATCCGAGGATGCACAACAAAGCTTGGATTATGATACGCAAGAAATTCGTCTCGTTGAAGAGTACGTCCCCCTGGGAGGCATTTTGGAGCCTACTCGAAAGCGCATACTTGGACCGAAGTATGCAGTATGTCTCAATGCTAAGAGACCGTGCCTCAAACCCATGGTCCTCCTCTCTTGGTTCACTTTCGATAGTTGATCGTGATTTCGTCATTGAAGAGCGCCCCCTCGTGGACGAAGCGAGTTTGCCAAAGGACCACCCGAGGCGTCTAGGCGAACAGCGTGTGTGCCTAGGCCAGGAAAAATGGGATTCAGTGATTCACATTTTGAAATCAACGGAGTCCCCCAAGCCTAGTGGTAAGGCCTTTGAGGGAGTCATGTTTGTACTACAGCACAATGAGTGGTACACCCGCGAGGGTCTTGAAGAAATTGTCCGCCTCGCAGGCAGCTATCCATTCACTGCGAAGCAACGGAATCAAATTGCGAGTCCTCCCAAACTAGTTTCGAGGGATTACGACGACGATGATTACTGTGGCTACGACGATGACAGCTACTGATTACTCCTATTAGTTTAAGAAAAGTTAATAATCTTTTGCGTTATCGTTGAGCTCGCATAAGATATTATGGTCAAAAAAATGCGCGGGAAAGTATCGTAGGGAGTAAGGGAGCGGAAGAACGACGGTGGTGCGGCGTCGAGGTGCCAGAGATGCAGCGTCAACTGTAATTCAACTGGAAGCATGGCAGACGACAGTGTATCCGTAGTCGACCTAACGTCAAGCTCGGAGGAAGCCGATGACGACGGTCCCGCCTCGGCCGCCGCCTTCGCCACCTCCCCCGCCGACGGGACGACGCCGCGCCGCCGCCTCAAGAGGCAGCTGCTGGAACTCAGGGATTACCTCTCCGCCCCTCCGCCGCCGAGTTCGTCGGGCACATCGTCGTCTTCGTCGTCGTCGGACGATGACGACAACGACGGCAAGCTCACTCCTCCATCGGCCGAACGCGATGCCGCGGCCGCCGACGTCACGCCCGACCACGGCCGACGGGGCAACAAGCGCGCGGGTAAAGCCTCCTTCCCGCGCCACGCGAAACGGGGTGGGAGGACGACGGGCGGATGCGGCGGCGGCGAACGCGACGAGGCCCGCGGCGCGAGGGACGACGAAGACGGGGACTCGTCGTCGCGGCGCGGTGATGGGGGTAACGACGCGAATGGCTATTACGAGGTGGACGAAATCCTGGACCGGAAGTTGTCGGCGCGGTTGCCCGGAGCGGTGGAATATCGTAAGTCTTCGTGATGAGCTCCTACTTAATGTGTGACTGTCTACGCGATCCATGTCCACTCTTACGGCTATCGGCTGTCCCGTGGCAAACTATCTCATCATTTCATTACTTGCTTCGTTTACCCTCCCGCCGCCACGCCCGTCCTTGGTAGTCGTTCGATGGAAGGGGGAGTACGAGGATAGCTGGATGATCGCGGAGAATCTTGACCAGAATTCGTTGGCCGACGCCTTTCGGAAGTTCCCCACGGACACCGATCGCGTGCGTGACCGCGACCGCAATCGCGAGGCTGGCATGTCGAGGTTGAGTGTGGAGGAGGAGGCGCAATCTGGTCTCGATTCCGATGACTTCAGTGACGACGAAGAGGAGGATGAGGAGGAAGACGACGGCAGCGACGAGGAAGAGGAGGACGATAAATTGGAAAAATCTTCCGATGGTGCGCAGGAATCTGACGAGGACGACGATGGCGGCGGCAAGGCTGTAAAGGATGTTAAGGATCCCGATTTAGCACACTTGGAAGATAGTGGTGAGTCGAATGCGATGCATTCAACCCAACATTCCCCCTATCATTGACATTGCAAGTATTCAAACGCCAACTCATTATATGTATGATTTTATTCCCTTCGTGACATCGCTAGACTACAACTCTCCCGGCACTGCCGAGCTTGTTCTCAATCGCAAGACCTACCGCGTCGGTCAGTCATACTTTGGTATTAATGAGAAATCCATCTACACCATCTCAATGATCCTGCCGAAGAAAAGGGAGGCCAAGTGTCTTAAATACATGCGTATGGACGGGTGCTTCGTGTGTCCGATGGGACGGGAAGGAAGTTACGCCCTGATGAGAGGAGAGGAAATAAGGTCGTTGGCAGATTTGAAGCGTCCCTGTAGGGTAACATTTGACATTTATCACATGAGATACGAGGACGATGACAATCAACGTTCATTTGCCTTCTACAATGAAACGGGGAAGATGCAAGATCATCATACTGGCAGACCTGCCGTACGTGAGTAAATCTTAAATCCTCGTGGATATTTTCATGATACCATGTGCTAATCAATACGTTCGCCACCATCCTCTTGTGTACAGTGGATTTGTTCGCGGGTGCTGGCGGCATGTCTCTTGGCATGGAAAAATTCTTTGACGTGAAGTGGATCGTCGACAACGACCACTCGGCAGCTGCCACGCTCAGGGCTAATAAGACGGGGTCCAATGTTCACATCTACACGGAGGACGTGAAAACATTCCTGCGTCAGTCCGTCCGAGGCAATCTTTGCTACCCTTCGGTGGGAGAGGTGGACCACATCCATGCTAGCCGTGAGTTGGTGTTGCATCATGTGTATGTTTCGGAATATTTCTATTGATTGTTCTCTCTTCTCGTGCCAGCGCCCTGCAAGGGCTTTTCTCGCGCAAATCGTAATGGAGGCAAAAATGACATGCAGAATAATAAAGTGAGCATCTGAGAATCATACTTTGTTCTAGTGCATGACATGATTTATCATTTTATATTGTTCTGCCATAGCAAACATTATTGTTCATCAAGGCAATTAAACACTTCCGCCCGAAGACGACCACCTTCGAAAACGTACCGGGACTAGTGTTAGAAGATTTTAAAGGATATTTGCAGTCGGTTGTAGCTGATCTCTTGCAAATGTCATATCAGGTGCGGGTCAAGGTATTGCTTTCAAGTTCTTACGGTGATCCGCAGAAGAGGCGACGCTTAATACTCGTGGCGGCTCGCAGCGATTGCTTGTTGCCAGACATGCCTCTGCCTACCCACGGAGAAAGTCCCCTCCTCCCTATTAAGACATGTAAAGATGCGCTCCAAATGTTCGAGAAGCATTACCCTGCTGCGGCCAGTTCTAGCGGAGCCGTTCTCATTCATAATACAATTGTGTTCAATCATATCATCCCACGTCACAAATATGACAAAGAGAATGATTTCAAGTTGATTGGTGACGAACCATCAAGAACGATCTTGGCTCGGGCACGTCCGTATTTGCATTACGGCGGCGCTAGGTTCATCTCAGTGAGGGAGGCGGCATGCTTGCAATCCTTCCCAGTCACGTATCAGTTCTTTGGGAGCCTGGCTAGCCAATATTCTCAAGTGGGGAATGCGGTAAGTGTTAAAATGGCCACTGCAATCGCACGGAGCGTGGCTATTGTGCATGGCTGTGCAGTTTAGGGAGTAGTAACAACATGTTGGAGCGTGTTGGCACAAAAGATTTAAGCTGCAATATAATTAAACTTTGCTATATTAGTGTGTGGATTCTAGAAGAATTATGAGAAACAGATTTAAGTAGAGACCATAAAATCTACCTGTTTGCCCAGTTTGTGTGTGTGGGTGTTATGTTAATTAGCACCCCTGGACTGACACCTGGTAGACATTTTTTGACCTAAAATATGTATGGCTGAGGAGGACAGGGTGCATTAGTATGGTATGCCATCATTGAAGTCAATATTTCCAATTCCAACAATCACGATTGACAGTGTAGGACATGAGATCCTGAGGCAAGAGCTTGTCTTGTGGCCTCAACTGAATGTCTTGTTTATTTGCTCTGTTTGTGACCGAGTGCACAAGTACTAATCACCATTATCATCAGTCACCTGTGAATGTATGAATGCCCCTAGCGTGCTTTGTTTCTCATTCCCCAAGATTATCAATACAGGAGCAAGAGTAAAGCATGAGAAGAAGGTGGACAATTGCTGTACTGTCTAGAGCTACATCACAGCCAAATATTGACTCTTTCGATCATTTGTAGAACATGTATGTGGAAATCATTCCATGTGATTTTGGACCCTGGGCTTAGATGAATAAGGGCTTCATTTGATGCAAACCATGGACTGAAGATTACAGCCAACACACAAGTCAGACAGATAAGTGTGTTGGTAATGGCATGTTGATGACGGATACATATCCTGTATGGCTAACACCTTATACATGTTTTGAGTGGATGCGGGAACCATTCCATGTGGGTTTGTAGCTTGGGCCATTGCACAAAGGCTTCATTTGATGTCCAGCAGGGACCAAGGATTTCTGCCAACACAAAATCTGGCCCAACAAGTGCAATGGTAACGGCATGATGATGGATCCATATCCCCATCCACAGCACATGAAGGTTAGGAATTAACACAATTTAAAATTAGCATTAGTACTTTTCCAAAGTAAGTTCTAGCCCTAGCAACTGCTGCGTATCAATGCATATGGTAGAGAGTATTAGGTACCAGGAAAATACCGGCAATAGCCGGTCTGTAGGCAAGTTTTGAGCTCACTTGGAAGTCTTGCTGACCAGAGAAAGGACACACTGTTGCTCCCATAAGCTGCTGGAAAAAGGCCTGCACTGTGACACCTGGTCCCTGGTGGATATGGCCAATAGCTGCATGCGGTTGCATTGAATAGCCTGAGAACTCAAGATGGTATGCCACACCATAGCCAAAGCAAGCCGTACAATCCTGTCATTGGCATCCAACGCATCTTGAAGAAGTCAGTTCTGGTGGAGGAGAGATTGAATTTTGATGGTTGAAGATCAACCGGGCCATCCTGGAAAGTGATGTCCAAAATCTGGGCTCGGACATCTGTGGGGGACATCATACAAAGTTCTTCCTCCAGACCATGGAATGTCAACAGATCATCACTTGAACAGAGGTCTGGGGAAGTTTGATATAATATTCCGTCCGCAGCATCGTAGCTCCTGCAGGGGTGACATTGATGACAATCCAATTTTTGTTGAAGAATTGGAACCAATCACTAATGGTACCATTGACTGTCACAATGAGGTTGAGTTGAGTGCCTAAGGCGTCCTCCTGGAGTCAAAGGGCAATGTTGTGGGCCGTGAGTGCAGTCTTGTTGCAATGAAATGTGTGAGCCCTTGACTGGTCAACAACGACTGGATAAAGCATGATTGTAAATGCACATACATGAACCAGGACCAGCACACACAGGGCAAACGACATGTCCATGCCACCAGCTGCTGGAGAGTTGGGCATAGGAACGAAGTCAAATGACAAGGAAGTGGGTTGCAACTCATAAATAGGTGGTCTGGTGGTAAAATGTGATTTTTTCAAATACCCCCCACACCACTTCTGAGTAATTTAAACTGCTGAACTATGTGCGAATATGACATCCTGAACGTTTCATTGGAAAAAATTGACCAGATCCCACCCGTTGGGCGTTGGGAGACCATGCCTATTAGGGGCGACGAACAGACAACTAGTCAGAGCTCCCCAAATACAAGAAAGGACAAGAAAGAATTGAACTTATAAGAGTCCAAGAAAATGCCAATGAGAGGGCAGGAAAACATCACACTTGGGGGTGTGATCAGCATCAAAGGAAGTAGGATGAGCCTAAAGCTCACTTTAATATATTAATTTAGGAATACAATATCATATCCTTAGCGTCATGAATCGACGTCTACTCAACATTAATATATTAATGCATGCAGGGGAAGATATCGCCGAATAGGCTATCAACACCTGATGAGTCAACAGGCAGCAGTGGGTTGAGGAATGCCCACGGCGGGATGTGGCGGAAGAGGCCGTGGATGATTTTACAAAGGAAAGGGAGATCCACCTAGCAAGGGATTCAGATCGGCAATCAGCGAGATTGCAAACAACACATTCAACACGGGCCAAAATCAATTTGTGGCTCAGTTCACGCAATTGGGAAAAACGTGGCCAACTACCTACAGCGCACGGCACCGGACGAGGGATATCTCATGGCGGAGACCGAACAACAAGAGCAGCTGCACATCGCCATGGAAGGGAATGACAACCAAGAGGAGCCAGAGACAGGGCACCAGTTCTTACACGTCAGCATGCTGCAGGCAGACGAGATGCCAAAAAACAGGGCGTACTTTGACGGTTGCTCAACGGTGATGGCGTTCAAGAGCAAGGATTATCTTGAGAACATCAGGTTGGTGAAATGAGGGGTGAGAATTAACTGTACTAACTCAGGAGTCATGCAAACCAAGGAATTCGGAGACTACAGCTCCATGAACATATGGTACATCCCTGATGGGATCGCTAACATATTTTCCATGAATGAGCTAGAGAAGAAGCATCATATCACCTACGATAGCTGGGACGGTTACTACATTGTCCACATCACAAATGGAGAAGTACAATTCCATAAAGATGAAAATGGCCTTCCGTACATTGATTTGGATGGATCCTCTGAAGACGCTGCAGCAATGCTCGTGCAGACAGGATCAGATGATGCCGCCAACATGCTCGTGCAGACGGTGTGCAGGAATTACAAGGGATACACCAAGAGGGAGATTCTACAAGCAAAGGAGGCAAGATGCGCGATGGGGATGATCGGATGCCCCAGCAAACAAGATTTCAAGGGGGTGGTAAGAGCAAACATGATACACAACTGCCCCATCGCATGATTGACATCACTAACGCCCACGACATTTGAGGCCCTGACCTTGCAAGCATAAGAGGAAAGATGGTGTGATGGATGCTGGCACAGTAAAAGCTGATTACGTTGCGGTGCCACAGTCGATTATTGATTGGAATAAGACGGTGACGATGGCGGCCGATTTTTTTTTGGATGGGGCGGTGTTCCTACTAACTGTATCACGGCAGATCAAGTTTATCATGGCAGAGTACGTTGCTAGCCATACAGCTAAAAGTTGAAGCACTCACATGGAACGTTTCATAGAAGTATATTAGAGAGCTGGATTTAATGTACGCACAATCATGATGAACGGGGAGTTTGATATGATAAAGGACTTGATGTCACAGGTCGTATGCAACACAACAGCTGCAAAAGAACATGTCAGCGAGGCTGAATGTAGCATCGAATGATCAAGGAGAGGACGCGTGGGATAATGGGAATGCTCCCCTTTGATTACATGCCAAAACAATTGAAAATGGAGATATATACTTTGTCGTCTTGTGGCTGAATGCATTTCTGGCAATGACAGGTGTATCACAAATGTATTCTCCGAGAGAGCTTCTTGTGCGATGGAAGCTGGACTATGCTCTGCATTGTAAAGTCCTCCCAGGGACATACTGCGAGGTTCATGATGAACCTTTGCCATCAAACTCTATGACTCCTTGCACTCACCCATGCATCACCTGTGGGCCAACGGGGAACCTGCAAGGGAGTGTAAAATTTTATTGCATCACCACAGGTCAGATCCTCAAGCAAAGAAACTGGACCAAGTTACCAATGCCGGACAACATAATCAAGAAAGTGATCGAATCGGACTGAGCGAACATCAGGGACGAGAATTCCGCTTTGTGAACAGATCTGGGGAGCCATATGAATGGACTGATACAGTCCCGGAAGATGATCCGGAGTTTCAAGGTCTTCTCGAGGAAGAGGCACCATTTCCAGACATAAGTGCAAGGTTTCCAGGAGTGCCTCTTGAACACAATAGAGAGACCTTTGAGGCCATGACAGAAGACCCAAGCCCGACTTTGATGAGTTAGCTGTGGCAGCCTTAGAGAATGTAGGGATCGACACGGCCGACAGGCTGCAGGTCGCAGGAGAGGCCGCGCCAGCCCTTCCTCCTGATGTCCCATGTTTGGTCGAAGCCAAGCCGGATGAGATTGTGTATGACATCACGTTTGACCTGCCAGATATGGGGCTAGTTCCTGGGGCTGTTCCCCCTGACAACATGCTCCCGGCAATACTGGTGCACCTGCACAGGCTTTTGATGCTACCGCAGATCTGGACAACGAGGGATCACATCGATATCCCACATGATCTCACAGAAGTGTAGTGAGCAATCAGCCATATGACAACTATGCACCAAGAATGCAATTCTTACAGCTTGGTGCTCTCAGAGCGATGACCAATATAGCAATGCCTGGCAACATAGGCGAACACCTACATGCGACCACTTCAGATGCAGCAGAGGAAGTGGACGAGACGGAACACGTTGTGGATGCGGAACTCACGACCAAGAGTGAAGATGAGATGGCAGTATGGGGATACATAATGATGCAGCACAACCTCAAACTGGGGCCGCGGAAGTTTGGACAAAGAGGTGCAAAGGCAGCGGTATCAGAACTTACTCAACTGCATATTATGGACACATGGGCAGTTATGGATCCTGGACAGCTAACAAAGGAAGACAGGACAAAAGCGCTGTCGTCATTACTGTTTTTGAAAGAGAAATGCTGTGGAAAGATCAAGGGGCGAGCCTGCATAAATGGGACACCAAAACGGGTGTACATCTCGAAAGAGGAAGCGGCATTGCTGACGGTATCCACTGAATTCATGTTCATCACTGCAGCGGTGGCTGCAAGCGAGAAGCGACACGTGCAGTGCTATGACATGCCAAGTGCATTCATAAACACGTACGTGGATGAGAGCGTACTGATGGTGCTAAAAGGGGAGCTGGTGGAGATGATGGTTCACATTGTGTGGCAGATATAATTGGAAACACATTATGGTGAAAAAAAAGGGAACGCCAGTGCTGTATGTGAAACTACAGAAGGCACTTTACGGACTAATGAGGGCCAGCCTATTGTTCTACCAAAAACTGCAAAAGGAACTTGAGGCATATGGATTCGTTGTGAACCCTTACGATCCGTGCATAGCAAACAAGAACGTCGGTGATGGAGAACAGCTCACGATAATATGGCATGTGGACGATCTAATGATGTCGTGCACAGTGGATTTTGAGTTGACGAAGCTATCGTGCTACCTGACAAAGACATACAGGCCCAAGCTGACAATGCACCTTGGACAAAAGCATGACTACCTGGGGATGGACCTGGAGTTCCGCGAGGATGGAGATCTTGACGTGTCGATGGTGAAATTCCTGAAAGGAGTCATAGAAGAATTCCCTGAGCTAATCGTTGGGAAAGCAGCAACTCCAGCGGGAGACAGGCTGTTTGACATCCATGATAAAAAGGACGCAAGACTCCTGGATGAAGAAAGGGCAGTGGCGTTCCACCATACCATTGTGCAACTGCTATTCATGGCAACAAGAGCACACAGAGACATACAAATGACGGTGGCCTTCCTGACGACGAGGGTGAAGTCGCCAGATGAGGATGACTGGGACTGGGGGAAAATGAAGCGAGTGCTAAGATACTTAAACGGAACAAAGTATTTGAAGCTCAGGATAAGTGTGAATGACTGGGGAATTTTGAAATGGTACGATGATGGCTCACACAACGTACACTTGGATTGCAAAGGGCATGCAGGTGCTATGTTCACATTGGGAGATGGAGCGGTGTTGAGCTACTCAAGGAAGGTTAAGCTCAATACGAGGAGTTCGACGGAGACCGAGTTGGTTGGAGCGGACATGTATATGCCCAAGATGCTCTGGTCCTTGTACTTCATGCAGAGCCAGGGGTACAACATCAACATGGAAATTGTGGAACTGTTCCAAGATAACAAGAGTATGGAGTTACTGATGAAAAATGGATGATTCTTGAGTGAAAAAAAACCAAGCACATCAAAGCAAAGTTTTTCTTTATCAAGGATAGAATTGACACAGGGAAAGTGAAGGTGACTTACTGTCCGACTGGAGATGTGGACAGACATACTGACAAAGCCACTGCAGGGGAGGGCTTTCAGATTGATGAGATCAAAGCTGGTGAACTGCAGTGTGAACTATGAAGATGAACTGTCAAAGGAAGAGAAGAACCAGAGGCAGAAGATTGCAGCAAGAGCAGACCAGAAACAGGACAAGCTGAAACCAGTGACTGGGAGAGTGAGCTCGCGGGCTCCCACCCAGACACTGCAGGAGTGTGTTGGGAGACCACAACTATTGGGGGCGACGAACAGACAACTAGTTGGAGCTCCCCAAATACAAGAAAGGACAAGAAAGAATTGAACTTATAAGAGTCCAAG
>JALLAZ010000160.1:0-22125 GCA_036939755.1 Stephanodiscus triporus
TACCACGAAAAAACAACCACAACACCACCCACACAACCTCCTCCGCGAGCAAAATGGCCAAATCCGCCAGCGGACAATGGACATTGATGCCCCCCGTGTAAAGCCCTGGTCCAAAGCCAACAAGGATTTTTTACAGGAGCTCATCGACACTGGAAAGGTCGATATCGGACGCTCGGCCGATACTAACTACATCGATCGCGTCCGCGCGAAATACTTCCGCGACCGCGACGAACATAATTTTCGTCGCAACTTTCGGAGTTACGCCCGATCGCGTGAGATCGAGGACAGCCTGAGTGGTGCCCGTCGACGAGGAGGTATAGTATTTTTTTTATTTTATTCTTATTATTTACATCATTACTAATGTCTCCCCCCCTTGTCTCTAAATTACAGACGCCGCCGACGACGACGACGACGACAACGACGACGTCGACGACGACGACGACGAAAACAACGACGACGCCGCCGCCACCACCGACGACGACGACGACGACAACGAGGCCCCAGAACAAGACGACGACATGACCAAGACAGCCACTGCCGCCAAGAAGCCGCCCGCCAAGAAGGCGGGCAAGAAGAAGACGGGGGACACCATCGTCATCGACACCCCCGACAAGAAGAAGCAGCGCGTTGTGCCGACGCGCTTCTCCGTCGACGCGGCGCGCTGCTTCACCGTCAACCCCTACGCCGAGGGGGGGAAGAACAAGATTGACATCGTCCTTCACGAGGGCGGGTCACCCTCCAAGGACGCGCAGCCCCAGGTGACCCTCCTTCCCGGTGGGAGGACGCTGAGCGTCCAGTGGAAAATTCGTGAGGAGCTCTTCTCGGAGCTCCAAGCCCACGTCCAAGGCATTCCTTCGAACTCCTCCCGCTCGATCGCCTACAGCGACACCATGCAACTCATGGTGTCCGCTGGCGTGCGAGCGGTCGAGGGGTACTACCGTGGCACCCCCCAGCTCATCCATCTGGGCGTGGAGTGCACGGGGAACCCGAAGGTCCGAATCCGCGACGTTCCGACGAAGAAGAAGGTGACCTGGGCGGGCAAGACGCACATGCAGTTCAACTGCATGTACGTTTGCACCGTGAGGGTTGCAACGGATCGTCACGGCCTCACAGCCCAGCCGAAGAACGCCGGCTTCGCGGACTTCGGCTTTTTGGAGAGCAGCGCGGAGGCTGATCGCGGAGGAGGAGGACACGGCGAGAACAGTGACGGCGGGGCGGCGGCGGCGGCGGTAGGAGGGGGTGGAGGTAGGGGGGGGCCACCATACTATCCAGCAGTCGGGGAGAGCGACGACAGCGACGAGGAATCATACGACTAGATATACATCATTGCATAGTAACTTCGTAATACTCCTAGTAACATTACTTACTCTACATCTATGTTCTTTGTAACTTAATAGTAACCAGTGTTACAAAATTCCCTCAACCTCGTTGAAAAGGTAATAACTTTTTTCTACTTACGTACGAATTTTTATATTAAAACCTGACCTACGACACTACGACCAGCGGATTAACGTCACACGATCAAAAAAAAATTTAGGAATAAAATTTACTGCAATGCCCCCCGCCAAATCTCTATTCGTCCATCACTCTACCGGACTGATTTGTGATTTTGTTGGGATAGAATGAAATGGATAGAGCAAGAAAGAATCTGCAGAGAAAAGGGCTAATTCCTTCTGAAACAGCGCTATTGGGCCATTGCCCGGTTCAATATTCCCCGCCTTACTCCATGCGTAGGTAGTTACTAAAATCTGACCCAAGCAAACAACATGGTGAACAACTCCGACAAGACATTCTTCATCCAGCTTATCATCTGGACGACTGCCAATGGAATATCCACCGTCAGCGTGTGGGCGCTGTTGTTTGCCATTTTACGCAGCCCCAAAGTCCGTTCCAACTCGTTCAACCTCTACCTCGTATTTTGCCTCGCATCCGATGCCTACAAAAATCTTGCAGGCTTTTCGGCCAATCTGGCAAATTTGCTCATGGACACTGGATCCCCCAATGCATGTAAGGTCATTGGGTGGAATGATGCATACTGGTGGTGCTCAAGTTTGTGGATGTCGTTCTCCACATTTTTAGAAATTCATCGAATGCTCATGGCGAACAAGCAGACGAGGAGATATAAACCCCCTACGCCCAAACGGGTGACTGTGAATTCGGTGATCATACACGTCTTTTCGATACTGATGGCAACATTCACTGTCCTGCCGCTGGACATATTCCCGAAGGCAACCCCAAGCAGTGGATGTGAGGCATATCCGGAACCTGGGAATAGGGCTCAACTCATCTTTTATTGGGTATTTTTCATGCCACTGACGGCGCTTATTCCAACCCTATTGGTCACCATAATGTGTTTCCATATATGGTGGAAACAGTTGATTCCTCTCAATAATGCCAAGTATCGGTCCTTGCTATTTTACTTCGCAAGGTTACTGGCAACGATTTATCTCGTAATCATTGCAGTTATTGTGTCGTTCTTCTTCACCAATTGGGTTCAAGCAATTGCCTTTATGATTTTCAACCTGATTGGTTTGATTCAAGTGTGTTTAGCACTGATCAAGAAAGACGTTCGAAATGTTTTCCTTTCAACGTGGTGCTGCAAGAACCTCGATGAAACATCCACAAACACTACCCAGAAATCATTGGCATATTTGCGGGGATTTTCTCGAAGGAAGTCTAGTAATCATTCTAGTGTAAATGATGCTGACCAGAGTGGCGTAGAAGAAAAAAATGAAGTTCTATCAGGAAAGGAGGTGGATATCGAGTCCGACAAAGTGGCAAGAAACGAAGCAGATGAGGTCGATGTAACCCACAAGTAAAATGTTCAAATAAGAATATATTTTCAGGCTGGCGATTGCCATAAGATAGGTTACCGTACCATTGTCGAGACCATTACTCTCCAAAAGGATATGTTCCATAAGGTGGGGGCTGGGACAGGGGAGAGCCCGAGCCATCATACATTGTAAGACGGAAAGTTAAGTTACACGAAGTAAATGTATACATTATTTCCATCGAGGAGTCGTTTGGCCTATTGACGTTGATGTTGTTGTGCCACCCTGAACGAATATTTGCTGAGAACATACATGCATCTATATTCTTTGGTTTCTATGATTACTGTACTGCTACATCTGACGGGGTTCGAGGATGCGCAATGGTGCAGTCGGACGCCCTAAAGAACCCAGCAGCGCGAAGAAGCAATCAGCGCAAGGAGTAAGATTAGAGCTTCCTGAAAGATGTTGGCTCCGCGCCAACTACGCTGAGCCGCCGATCGTTCGAAGAGGGATGCAACGCCGCCGTCCGACAACAACGATGATCTTCACTCCGTGCCGGCAACGATGAGAACGCTGACGCTCAACAAGGGATGTGACGCCGCCTTTGGACGACGAATACGACGTTGGATCCGCATAAATGGACGAGACTCCGCGCCGATGAGTAGTTAACGCTCATGCTGAACCAAGCCGGGAACCCGTAGGAAGAAGAAGAAGCATCTGCCATCAAGCACCGATGACCGTTCTCGGGCAATATTCTTCGTTGACATGCATGGCGCGTATCCCGCGAGAAAGCCGTCGATGGCGGCACCGTACCCCCCCCCCTCGGTCGTAGGTCGCCGAGTAAAGGCGGCGGAACGGGCACCGTCGTCGTCATAGCAACGCCCCTCCCCCCCTTCGCGAGGTTCGAAGACTCCTTCGTTGATTTAGGGTTTTGTCGGTCCCTTCCGACCGTTCGGAACACGTCATAATTTTTCTGGGCTTACACCGTCCAGGCAATCCGGGCGGTGGCCGACTTTTTTCAAGCCCCCGGAGGGTGATGGGGCTTCTGGAAAACGCCGTGTACGAATACCCGTTTCATCTCTTGTCCAGTTTTGCGATTGCGATTGTACACCGTACAGTACCTCAATTCGAGCGTGTCGAACCCGACCGACTCAAAGAGCGATCGCGCCGCCTCAATCGAGAAGAATCGTGCGATTGTCCCCTCTCCCCGAACGAAGACTGGATCGCTCACATCATGGTCATGGTCATCGCCATCGCCGTTGTTGTTGCTGGCAGCATATTGGCAAGACGCAGATGGCTCGAATCGAAGCATGGGCATGTCATAGACTTGGAGGAAATCACGTAGAGAGAAAAAGAATGAGAGAGTCAGAGGGGGGGGGGGAAACACGCATCAGAAAAAGGGGACATGAAGATGATTCACAGAAACATAATCGACGATATCACCCTCCGTATATAACTCACGTCCGTAGTCCCGAAAGCAAACTTTTCCCCCGGCCCTGGTGACGTCATATACCCGCTCGAGGAAACGACGCGCCCTCGACGGCACGACGGCGCTAAGGACGAAGATCAGGAGCGAGATCCCGACCACGCCCGTGGCGTCCCCGTCGGCCGCGCCCCCGCCCCCGACGATCATCCCACGTTCGACGACGGATCCTCCCCCCCCCGCCGCTCCCTCGGACGACGTCGAACGCGATATCGCTCGTTCGTACGCCGCCCTCGTCCTACGCGCGAAGGATGAACCGTTCACGACGCCGTCATCGCGGTCGTCGCCGTCGTCGTACGGAGACCCCGTCCCCCCCCCCTCCCTCCTCCTCCTCGGCGATCAGGCTCGGATCGGCAACGAACGCCTCGAACGAAAGACCGCGATCATACCGCCGTCGACTCGGCGCCGCAATCGTCGCCATCGCGGCCGTCGAGTCGTGTCCGTCGTCGTCGTTCGCGAGATCGCGCTTCGCCGCCATCGCGTCCCCGACGATCCGTCGCGTCGTGTCCACCGCCACCGGGCTCGAGTCGCACGCCAGCAGGACCATACGACGCGGTCGTCGTCGTCGTCGTCGTCGTCGTCGTCCCAGCCTCGCCACCGCCCCGTCGCATCCCGTCCCCTCTCGCATCATCGCCTCGCGATGGCGTTGGATTATCGGCACGCAGGAGCTGCCGCTCCCGCAGCCGATCTCAAGGATGACCCTGTCGTCCTCCCTCGTTCCACAGTCCCATCCTCCTCCTTCTCCTCCTCCTCCTCCACCACCACCACCTCCGCACGAATCTCGACCACCGCCATCGTCGCCCAGTCGCCGTTCCTCCCCATCCGAATACTCTGCCTCCTCTCCCTCGCAGCAGTCGTCGATGTAATCGTCATCGTCATCGTCGAGGAGGTATCCCGCGATGCACGGGAACGCCTCGAGGAGGTATCGACGGGGCCTGTAGAACGTCCCCGACGAGTGGCGGGCGTGGAAGGCGTCCCAGAACCTCGACTGCGATGGCGGGAGCAGCAGCAGCGGCGGCGGCGACGACTCGCCTTCGTAATAGTCTTTGACGTCGTCGTCGTCGACCGACGATGCCGCTAGGCGATGTCGGCGGCACCTGCGGACGCAGTCGGACGCGTGCTCCTCGAACGAAAAGTCCGAGTCGAAGTAACGGACGATGCCGTCGCCCTTCTCCTCCTTCTCCTCCTCCTCCTTCGCTTCGCATCCACCCATGGACGACGACGGACGACGTGGACAGCTTTGGACTTCTTCCGGCGAAAAAAAAGCTTAGATTTCTTACGTACATAGGAATCATCACTCACCGAAACGACACCCCCACCACAAGATGAACAAACAAATATCGTATTGCTTTACACTTTGACGGTGCCAAGAGAGAGGCTTGTCGCCTCGCCACCGTCGAGGCTTGGAAGTATCACATTGTACAACGTGGCGACGGGAGTCTGTGTCTCCGGAGAAAGAAACGGCGCTAATGTAACATGAAGAAAACCTCACAAAATTGGTTGTATCATCTCTATGAATATCGTACCTAAGAAGTGTATTATCAGGTTTGATTCTTTTCTATCTGTATCGTCCTCCACCGCTCAGTATCAAATAGCTGAACTAAACTTCTAAACAGAGGATCCCCGACCATCGAGGCTTCGTGTACTCGCCCGTCGGGCGACACCGAGACTACACAACAGTGCAACATTATGGTATTCGCATCATACATGTACTTCCACCTCGAGGATTAAATTCCTCGAAATGAAGTTCTGCCTACAACATGGGCAGGTCAAATCAAAGTCCAGCAACTTCTTTTCGCTTGGATTCTCGGAGAAACATTTCCTCTTGGAGCGTTTCCTTCCCAATGCCACCAGCCATTTCAACATGCAGTCCTCATGAAACACGTGACTGCATTCGCTATTGGATGACCAGCATACTCTGTCGGATATTTCATACTTCGCTAAGCAAATGGCGCAGAAAATTGGAACTGATCTTTTCTTGGACACTACCTCATTGACCGGGTCGTTCACTTCCCCTGCCTCATCATTTGTACATGATACACCATCTTCACTTTGCTCCTTCTCCACAAAATTTATGTCTTGGCCAACCTTTGATTTGCGATAAAATAGCTTGCGTAAGAGAGAACTCCTATTCATCTCCTTCTCATTGTCCATGCAGCTATCTCCCACCACCTTGCCATTTCTAACGGCAATAACTTGGCCAGGGCAAGGGATTAGGACGTGAGTGTATTCGAAATCGCCCTTGTCACAAGCATTCTGTGTTTTCAACTGTAATGAGCTATCAGTGGCAGCAACACCCATTTCAACATCATCGACGCTTGTTTGCTTCCCCTTAACCGGCCCACCAGAATCTTTACCCATAAGTGATGACAACTCCGAGTCTGGTGACTGAGTATGCATATTTTCTATTTTCAGTGACTATGGGCAGTGAGAAATGCAACCCACAAAGTTTCGAGGTACGGTGGGCATAAGGAATGTCGTAAATCTTGTGGTAGTTCGAAGTAATGATTTGCATATCTTTCACATACCGACGTAAACCTGCTCAGATGACGGAGTATGGCTCTGGACCGAAGGTTATCCATCTCCAGCCTTTGCAACGATGATAGATGTTCATACTCGATCTCTTCTTCATTGACACGGGGAGGCAAACTAAGCATATGTGGATTCATAATTCGCGTTTGAGATACTCAAGTCTTCATAAATTATCGTCGAACAAATCGACAGTGCAACTCTTACCAGTCGCTACAGCAAGGAAACATGATCCAAGCTAACAGGTCTCGCGTCACGCCCCGAATCAGTTCATTCAATAAGGCCAACATGCCACACAACGCCAAAATGCCCCACACGGTGATCTATAGAACAATGATGTAGGCGAGGTTTTATATCATGATGGTTGTCAAATGAATTCAGTGAAACGCATGTATCTCCAGTTCGCAACACTTACCACTGTTATACCCAAAGAAGAATGCAGATCAGGCATTGTATTGAAGGTCGACTGCAGGAAGGGATAGATTGATTGTACTGAGTAACAGAGTAGACAGCGTCCACCGAATGAGAGGTCGATGCCCTCTTTCCCATTGAATTTAATTTAATTATCTCGTGGTTGGTAGCATTCCCTTCCTTCACCTGCACTGTAACTTCAACTGCACGTGACTCTCTCCTCTCTTGCTGCATGAAGACTTCTTGGTGTTCGCGTATTGATGTGTGTATGGTATAAATTCCGACCGTAAAATGGGTCGCGTTTGTTTTCATCATTCACCCTCTACCCCCAAAAACAACAGAACCCAACCAGGAAGGGAGAAATCCAACAGCCAGGGCGCCGCGCATTCTAATGAAGCGCCAAAAAGAGTCCACGCGCAATGCCCCAAAGCGAAACGTCCTATTCCAACGCTTCAGCGCTGGCCTCGTGGGCGGCGGCACGACCAGCGCCGGCCAGGAGCTGATCCGGAGCGTCCTGATCCGGGGGACGAAGGAGGGGGGGGTGGCTCCGACGACGGCGAAGACAGCCAAAGTCGAAAAGAAGAAAGTTGGCGTCATCGCCCTCTTCAGATATTCCACGACCAACGAACGTTGGCTCATGCTGGTGGGCATAGTCATGGCCGCCGTCGCCGGACTTTCCATGCCGGTGTGGCTCCTCCTCCTCGCGGAATCGCTCGAGGTTTTCAATCAAATCGGGGCCATTGTCGCGGCCGGGGGATCGTCCGATATATTGATAGATGAGATCAACAAACTAATTTACAGCTTCGCGATCGTCGGCGCCGTCTCTCTGGTATCTGGCACGATTTATGTGGCTTTTTGGACCTACGTCGGGGAGCAACAGACGCTTAGGATCAGGAAGAAGTTCGTATCTAGCGCACTGCGCCAGGAGATGGCGTGGTTCGATACATGCGTGGGGGATCCTCAGGAACTACCCGTGATGGCAGCGAATGCTTTAGAAACGATTCAGCTGTCTCTGGGGCGTTCCGTGGCAGATACCTTCGCCAACTTACTCTCCGCCGTCGGTTGCTTGATGGTATCCCTTGGCTTGGATGCCTCGCTAGCTCTATTGATGGTTTGCATCTTGCCTGTCATAGTCATTGCTATCGCCATCATTTTTTGTTTCATGAGGAAATATTCCGAACTGGCCTTGGCAGAGTTCGCATCGGCTGGAGCGTTTGCCTCCGAGGTGTTAACCGGCATCAAGACCATTGCCTCATTACGAGCAGAGAAGTGGGCGGTTCAGAGGTACACAGGTCATGTGGTTGATGCGCAAAAGTTGTCGGTGAAGTCGGAGGTGTATAAAAAGCTCGCTTCTGGGATTATGGGGTTGTTGTTTTACGCGACCTACACTGTTGCCTTCACTTTTGGGACATATCAGGCTGCGCAACGTACTGAATTGCAAGCAAGCTACAGATCTCCGTTTGCATGTTTCTACAGAGTCGATTGTGGCATCCATGGCTCTGAGGGTACGTCTGAAATGGCCGATTAAAGAGCTCCTGCTGCTGCAAAAAATTTCTCTGACACTTGCTTTCATGATTTTCTTATTGATTAGTGATGACGTGCATCTATGGCGTGATCTTGTGTGCTCAATTTTTTGCGTTAATGAGTGAGTAGCGTGGATATCTAGTGTTCCTCGATGGACGAATAGATAAGAGATGATGTTTTATATCCCTCTCACGCACGCTGATTGCTCATCCTGCATTCTAAAGATCCTGGAATTAATGCCATCAACCTAGGCAGGTCGGCAGCTGTTGATATCTATGATGCTATTGAAAGAACTCCTGCTATTGATGGAACAGATGTCTTGAAAGGAATGACACTAAAAGATGATTATGACGGAAGCATTGAGCTCCAAAAGGTTTTGTTTTCATATCCATCTCGCCCAAACGATATCATCTTTCTTAATTTTAACCTCAAGATTGAACCAGGGCAGGCAGTAGCACTTGTGGGTCCATCAGGGTCTGGTAAAAGCTCACTTTCGAAACTCCTCTTGAGATTATATGATCCCATTGGCGGAAAAATCCTTGTTGGCGGGGTCCCTTTATTTGAGATAAATCTAAAGTGGTGGAGGAGCCAGATCGGGTATGTGTGCCAAGAACCCTGTTTCTTTCCGGGGTCCGTTAGGGACAATATTGCCGCAGGTAAAGTTGATGGAGTTGCCACTGATGAAGAAGTAGAAGCAGCAGCAAGAGCCGCATCAGCGCATGATTTCATCGTGGATCTACCACATGGTTATAGCACTATTTACTCTGGATCGTCCATTCAGCTAAGCGGTAAGTTGTGAAGGTCTATACATGCCTTTCGTTTTGTCACCATGCTCGTACGAGTGAAGCGTTAACATCGCCATGGTTTTCTATATATATCCGCTATGTAGGTGGCCAGATGCAGAGGATTTCGATTGCAAGAGCTCTTATTCGACATCCTAAGGTGCTTCTGCTAGGTAAGTGCTTTTTGTTTGTAGGCAATTAGTGGAGGTTTGTTCTCAACCGATCATACCTTCTGTCAAAAACCCAGACGAGGCCACATCTGCTCTTGATACGGCATCAGGTGAGTTGAATTGGACGTTGATGACCGCGATGTCTTGATTTCAGCCCTCACAATATGTCTTCCTCCACCCGATAGAACGATCAGTTCAGGACGCACTAGAGAAAATTCGAAGGGAGAGAAAACTAACCACAGTCACAGTCGCTCATCGCCTTTCGACAATCATTCATTCTGACAAGATTGTTGTGATTGCAGACGGTGTGATTCAGGAGACTGGTACACACACACAGCTTATCAAGAAAGGAGGACTTTATTCGACATTATGCGAAGGGCAGGGATTGATTACCAAAGATCAAAACCAAAGTGATGTAGACCCGGTTACTGCTACAGTGCCAATGACAGAAGATGCTCTTAAAGAAAGCAATGATGACATTGAGCAGGCAATCGAGGCATCTAAAGATATTGGTGAAGAAGCCAAAGATCATGTTCCTAACACTACAGGCGTGCGCTCTCGCCTTCATCAATATATGGATATTGGATACTCAATAATTGGATTTGCTGGTGCAATCATTGTTGGTGCATTGCCAGCAGGCGATGGTATTTTGTTTGGTATGATAACCGGAAACTTCTTCGTGGAAGATGACGCAGAAGAAATGCGCTCCAAGGGATACGAACTTTCTCTTTGGTTTTTGTTGTTATCAGCATTGTCTTTCATTGGCAATTGCTGTATGGGGGTCGGATGTGGCGTTTCCGGATCGCGTTTAACGAGGCGTTTGCGTGTGGTTGTCTTTGACAAACTGATGCGTTACCCGATAAGCTGGTTTGATTATCCTGAGCACAGTACAGGCGAGCTCACCACAAGTCTTGAAGAAGATTGCCAGTTAGTGAGCAATGTGTCTGGAATATCACAAGGTCAATGCATTCAATTATATGCATGTTTATCAGCTGGATTGATCGTGGCATTAGTTTATTCGTGGCAAGTTGGGCTGACTGCCATAGCATGCGTCCCGCTTATCATTGGAAGCAACATAATTCAGGCCAGATTCGCCTATATAGAGCCTTCTAATGACAACATGATTAGCCCAGCGACTCTTCTTGAGAGGAGCTTTGCCAGCATCGTTGTTTTGCAGGCCGTAAGTTTTGACTTGTACTTGTCCCTTCTCTTTTTATCATGCAAATGGGGTTCACATTTCTTCGTCTGTCTTTTTATTGATGAAGTATGGATTGCAAGAGGATGTCTCAGTCAAGTACTCTACTTCACTGGAGCCTGACGTTAAGTTCAAGAAAAAGCAAGCAGGTTTCAATGGTCTGGCCTTTGGTGTGTCTCAACTTGCGGTGTTCGGGACGTTTGCTCTGGTGTTTTGGTTGGGTATCGAGTTGATGCTAAGCGGAAAGCTTGGATTCATTGATTTTATGGTAGCCTTGCTTTCGTGAGTATTGTAATACTGGTTGAATTTATCAATATCATCATCCTAACGCCTCTCTGAATTTCTTGTTCAAGGGTCATGTTTTGTTCGTTTGGCGCCGGTCAAAGTGGAGCAGACTTCTCAGCCCGAAAAGAGGGGTTGGAGGCTGCTGCACGGCTCTTTGCGTTAGCAGATGGCACAGTTGATGCGGATGACCCTTTGTCAAAGATAGGAGAGCGGCCCGAAATAGGTGGCAAAATCGCGTTCAAAAATTGTGTATTCGCTTACCCCACACGGCCTACATCTAAGATCTATTACGAAAGCGGTGATCGTGACGGGTTTTCTCTCGATATCGATTCAAAAACAACTGTTGCATTCGTGGGGAAATCCGGGTGTGGAAAGAGCACAGGGCTTCAACTTCTGTTACGGTTTTATCGTGTTAATTCAGGTCATGTAACAGTTGACAATCATGATGTGACTGCGATCAACATAGGTTGGTTAAGAGATCACATCGGGTATGTTGGGCAAATGCCTGTGCTATTCGCGGGAACTGTCCGCGACAACATCATGGTAAGTTAAATCTGAAAAAAGGCTGCCATTAAGCTTTCCCGACAAAGCTGACATTTGCTAACGTCCCCACCAATTTTAGCTGGGAAAGCCGAATGCAACAGAGGAAGAGATGATCGTTGCAGCAAAGGCCGCAAACGCCCACGATTTCATTCTTTCAGTTGGAGGCTATGATACATTTGTAAGTTATGACTCAGTCATTGATGCATTCACGTCCTTCACTTATATTCACTCACATCTGCTCTTCAGATTGGCGTTGGTGGTAATTTGCTTTCTGGAGGACAAAGACAAAGAATTGCGATCGCCAGAGCAGTCATCAAGAATCCGAAAATACTTGTGCTCGATGAAGCTACTGCTGCGCTCGATAATGAGAGCGAGAAGATTGTCCAGAAAGCTCTTGACCAAATGCAACAGTCAAACCCCAGGACAACATTAACCGTTGCTCATCGTTTAGAGACTGTAAAAAATTGTGACAAGATTGTCGTGTTAGATGGTGGTTGCGTCAGAGAGGAGGGAATTCACTCCGACTTGTTAGCTCTCAATGGATTGTACCACTCTCTCTGGACAAAGCAGAGCGGGCGGCAGTAAAAGTTTTTGCGCAAATGTAGTGTTTTTGGTCATATCTGCATGTTTTGCTGACAGTTGTCAACATCTAGTTCTTCGTGTTGAACTTCTCTTCTCTTCTCTTTGGGAGTGAAATGTATCTCTGCTAATGTTAGGTACATCTGTTGGATCTGTCTTCTCTCTCTTTGTCTTCTGGGGTGGTGCAATTTATAAGTACAGAGACCGTTACAAACCTCTATTTTCGGATACATCTGTTAGCCTCTTCGTCTCGTCAGTTTGGTATTCTTCAATTGCTTCGTCAAGTTTCTTCAGTGCCGCCCCTGTCGTCGCTGTTGCCACCAGTCCACTGATGAGAGGACATAAAAGGATCATTATTTGGTGATAATTGTAGTATAAAAAATAAATAGACATTTTCCATGTGCAACTCTCACCCAACAATGGCACCGATCGGTCCTCCGAGCGCCATGCCGACGAGGAATCCTCCCCCTCCTGCCCCTGCTGCACCGAGCTTGTTTTTGTTCTCAATAGCATAACTTTTTGTTTGTAGAGAAAATAAGAGTATCGTGAGATGTATAAACAAAATATGAAGCGGCTGAGAAAAGATAGTACATACTCTGTGGTATTGGAAGTTGCGCCTACAGTCCAATCAAATACATTTCCTTTCTCGTGTAGTTTTCCCCGCTTGGCTGCACCATCACTTGTGGTCTCCTTAGCAACTTGGATTAATCCTCTGATAAAATCACCAGGCTTCCAATTCTCCTCTTTATCAGTTTTGCGCGATCTCTTCCCAGCATCCACCGCACTTTTAATTGCGTCAACGGCGGTAATTGCTATTTCGAGGCACCAATAAGGACAATTTTTTCTGGACAACGTACAATTTCACATTAAACCTCACCTGCAACACCAGCTCCAGCCCCAAACGCTCCTAGTCCAGCCCCTGCTCCTGCCCAAGTGGCCCACAAACCTCAAGAGTACAAACAAACAGTGGTGGATATCATTGAGATTGCATGCTCTCGGCGAAACACGACAGTACATGTACATAAACCCAAACAACATCAACATCGTCAGCAGTTTATCCTTACCTGTCGTTGAATCCACAATATTAAGTCCAAGCAGCTCGGCATTACTAATGAAGTCCGGAACGCGCGACAAGCAAGCCCTTGCATAGTAATTTACCAAGTCCTTGGAAGTTGTATTCGCATTGCCCCTGTAGGCTTTGACTATCAAAGACGTGTTCTTAATTCTGCCTATCTTATGAGCCTCCAATCCGATCGTTATCTTCAAATCTGCTATGCTAGCAAAGGGTACCTTTAGCAGTCTTTCTTTCGGTTTGCTCTTTCTTGCCTCTTTCGATGCCTTACCAGTGAATTGATTACTTTGCTTGGGTTGTTCAAGCTTCTGCTGCATCCCTGAACTGAATACATCGGCCCATTCATCTGAGGAATGTCCACTCGTTATTTCGATACATCCGGCGGCGAAAACAAAATCTTCGACTACATTCACTTGATTCAGTGGTAACGTCCCACAAAGACTGACCGTGGATAAGGAGAGCAAATCATTCTTGAAGCATTCGAGTTGGATAGCAACTTGAGTGCAGCTCTGTCCCTTAAGAGCGTATAGATGAAGCTTTCCAAACTCAGTCAAAGCTCCAGCTTCAGATTTTATCTGCATTCCCTTTTCAATGTTAATATTTATGTTGCATGGTATTACTGGGGCGGACGCAACAACGCCGCTGTCAGTGTTTTCCTTGTCGCTGTACGTCATGACATCAAGAGAATTAAGTCGAGCCACCAGTGTGCTTCCCTCGTAAGTGAATTCGCAGTAGTGTACTGGAGTCAGCAGGAGGGCCGTATCCGGAATGACAAGATTCGCAATGCACCCGATTGCCATTCTCACCACTGGGCGCATGGATATTACTATTTTGGTAGCCTCGGCTCGACCGTGAACGTCGCTCTCGAACACGAATTTTGCCACTTCCGCGCCGCACACGGTGCCATCGACGAGGTACATCGCGTTGATGCCAAAGATTGTAATCCGCGATTCTTCGAAAAGAACCACAGAGATGGAAGGGAGCGGGAAAGTGAAAGACGACGGCTCGCCAATGCCCGATGTACCCCGATCGCCATCGGCCGACGATGATTCCTTCGAGAGTTCGGAAGGCTCCACAGATCTCTCCGTCGAACTCTCCGCCGAACTTCCGTCGGGAGGAGAGAGTAACATGATGCCCAGTCGCATCAGCGCTTCCATTTGAACGCGGCCGACGTGGATCGTCATGCCGGTCGGTAAGTCGGGGAGGCACGATACTACGCCGGCGGATCGCACGGATCCCACAACAACCAGTCCCGTCAGGAATCCCCCGAACCTCTCGCCGGACCTGACGATATCAGCGCTGTAACTGAACGGCTCGAGGAGCGGATGTGGATCCTCGACGTCGTCATCCCTACCCTCCGAGGCAACGACGCAAGAGATAGCGCGGAGGTTGATGGTTTGTTTCAACTTCCCCCCCGACGCGTGGTCGTAGTCGTCGTCATCGACGTCGACCCCCCCCTCGCCATCAACCGGCGTCCTCTCGCGACCGAACGACGTAACTTCTACCCCGTCGCCGCCCACGATCAACACGAGATGATCGCGCGCGTCATCGTCATCCCAGCGATCGTCTCCTTCTCCCGGCGACGACGGCGACGACTTCGGCAACACGACGCGCAGCTCGTAATCGACGAATTTCAGCGTGAGCGCGTCGATTATCATCCTAACGTGCCTCTCGACGTATCCCGATAATATGCCTCCCCTCCCGCCCCCCTCGGTATATTTCGACGACGACGACGCGATAATATCGACATTCGCGCCGTCGTCGACCCTTACGTCCGGATCATCGGCTTCGGCGGCGCGACCGTCGTCCCCGTCTTCGTCTTCGTCGTCGTCGTCGTCGTCGATCGGGTCGGCGTGCTCCAGCCTAATCGCGAACTTGGCCCCGGTTATCGTGAGCGCGGCGTCCTTCACCCACGACGAAGACGAAGAAGAAGAAGAAGATGAAGACGACGACGTCGACCACGTCCACGAGAACGTCGCCTCGTCGACGCATCCCGACAATCTCGCGCGCGTCGTTTTACCCACGCCGTTCCTCGGCACGACGAGTATCCCGTCCTCTCCTCGTTCCCTGAGCCTCGCGTTGCGCAGTACGATCTTGGCATCGCCAAGGAGCGTCGATTCGACGTCATTGGCGTCGACCTCGAAGTACTCCCCGAGGACGTTCGCTATCGCGGACGAGAGGATGGCCCTCGGTCCCTTCATTTTTTCGTCATAATGGCGTGGCGACGTCTGATGATTTGATGATGATGATTCTTCAAGCGCGCAGAATGCGGTGCAGGATTGTAGTACTGAACTCCCTCGTACGTAGGAACAAAATGAGCGGGAACGAGATTCTCAGCAAAAAATAAATAAAAAAGAGGGAGATAAACACACAACACAAACAATGACGACCCCACCACCACAATCCTCCCCTGACGAACGACGATCGGCGGGCCCACCATCACCGCCAAAGCAGCAGCAGCAGAAGGAGACTACTACGAAGAATAACACGGGATCATCGTCGTCGTCGTCGTCATCGTCCAAGGCCGACGATGCGGCCCGAGGCGCGGCCGACATGACGCGACTCATGATGTGCGGCGGACTCGCGGGCATGATCGCGAAGACGGCGACGAATCCTCTCGATCGGATACGCATGCTCTCCCAGACCGGCGAGCACGGCGTCGTCGTGGTCGTCAACAACGTCTCCGGTTCGACGCCTTCGTCTCATCACAAGCCGACGACGCTCCAGCTATACTCGTCGATAATACGGAACGAGGGGATATTGGGACTGTGGGCGGGCAACGGCGCGAATCTACTTCGGGTCTTCCCGTCGAAGTCGATAATCTTCTCGACCAACGACATGTACCGCGCGAGGCTCGGCACGCTGTATCACGGAGGATCGTACGACGATTGGCTGACGTCGGGCAAGCGCCTGCCGTGGTCGATGTCGTTCCTCTCGGGAGGGATGGCGGGGATGACCGCCACGGCGATCACGTACCCCCTCGACCTGGCGCGGGGCAGGATCGCGGGGAAGGTCGCGTGCGCGCGTAGCGGGGGGGTGAAGCATTACAGGGGAATAATCAACACCGTACTGGTAACGGCGCGGGAGGAGGGCGCGATGGCGTTGTACAAGGGAGTGTCGCCGACGCTTTTGGGGGCGATGCCGTACGAGGGGATCAAATTCGGCACCGTCGCCATCCTGGAACGCGCGTTCCCGAGGAGAGGAGCGACGAGGGGGGGCGGGGAGGAGGAGGATGGGAGGGGGAGGAATGATGATAGCAACAACAACAACAACAACAACAACAATGGCGTCTCCGTAAGCGACGTGACCAGGAAATTGTTATTCGGAGGAGCCGGCGGGGTGACCGCGAGCGTGATCACGTACCCGAACGATACCGTCAGGAGATTCTTGCAATTGCAGGGTAGCAGGGGAACCACTGAACATTTCGATGGATATTGGTGAGTTCTCTCTCTTTTTTTTTTTTCGGACATGCGGAATGATTCGATCGAGTCGAGATTCATATTATACATATCTATATTTTCCAATCCCTTTTTTTTCACAGGGACTGCGTGAGGAAGACATATGCCAAATACGGCGTGGAGCGATTTTATCGCGGGGCTTTCATCAACATCGTTCGCATGGCCCCCAACACCGCGATACAGTTCGGTTCTTATGAGCTGCTGAAGCAATGCACCGCGGGTTATTTCTAGTTATATGCGAGTGCGCGGAGATGACATTTCTTGTTGCGTGTGTGTGTGTGTGTGTGTGATTGTGCGTGTGTCGTCAAAGAATATGATTGGACCATTTCCAACCACAACGAACATATTTAAGCGTACTACTTGGCATGACTTATCCAGTGGTTTGGGTTGGGTGCGGAAAACGAATGGAGTTAATGAATGTCTGTTTCCGTGAAGCCATTGGAAGGTGTACCCTCTCCAAGGTGGCGTTGATCAATAAAGCCGTCCGGAACTGTGCTATTTCCCTCATCTGCCATTGTCGGACAAGAGATCTTCCACCCTCTTAATAAATTAGCACTTATCGCCACAACCATCCGGAGCAGTTGGTGGTACCTTGCTTTCAGCAGGCCAGTGGCAGAGCGACACTTGCCTCTTATCAGCGTAGCTGTTTGCTACGCTGATAAGACCATCTTTTCAGAATCGCATCGCCGGTCACGGAGCTAACCGTAACTTTTCTGATGGGGTTTCGCGCAGCTGGCTATCACACCTTGTACAGGAAGAGGAGATAATACTTGGCTAAGTGATTGAGTCTAGTATTATCATAATCCACGTGGTTTGTAGCAGTCTCGGACAGAAAACTAGTTCGATTTTCGCTTGATGAAATCCACACCCTAGCCTTGATTTCGATGTCAAACAGCATAATAATTGGGAATTACCAGCATTAATATTTACAAATTAAGTGTTCGCTCCGCACCGGCCAGCCCTTCTCTCATTTGTAGTCGTTCTTCCCACACTGAGTACGCCCTTGGATAGATCAGGCGGCCTAGGGGGGAGAGGGGCTCGGGCTCTCAGAGGAGGGAGCCATGGTGGCAGAACGGGAGCGAGAGGTTGCAGAATGAGAGAGAGAGTTCGTGGGTTCCCGTAGAAAACGACGATCTTCGTCGACAAGATCATTCGCAAAGATGGGAGCGAGTGGATCACTGGACAGCTTTCTATATTCGGACGCGAATGGGATGGTAGACGCTAAAAATCCGATGGCGGAAAGGACGAGAGAGCCGATGAGAAACTTATCCATTCTTGATTAAAGATAGATGATGATGAATGTTGTTCAAGTGTTGACAGAAATGTGCTTCGAATTACTTACGGCTTGGTGTGCCCCTCACGGCGCAACGCCCCGTTGACATCAGTCGAAAACAATCAATCTGCCATCAATCGGATTTGCTTCACTATCAATACCTAGCATCGATGTTTCTCATTGATGGGAACCCGTATGCCGGTGACGTTCGGTAAGATCACCTATGCAAGCCCGGCGCGATGATGGCGGGACATTTTAATCAGTCGAAAGCAATCTGACTTAATTGAGTTGTGTCACTTTTGATACCTAGCGATTGATAAACATCAATGTATTCTCTTCTCTGTGGGAACACGGCCTCATGGCAACCAGACCCGTCTGAGGTTGACTCGCCAATGAAGCGCCGAATCGCAGTGAGTCCAGCTCCCGCCATCTCCCAGATGGCGAAAACTCACGCTGTGCTGACGTGCCACTTCTCTTTGGGCATTCGCTTCGCCGCCCTTCAAGATGTAATGAATACGGCGGATGGTGTCCCTCCATACATCGGAGCCCGAACCCTTTTCTGATTCGAGACTCCGTCTTCAAGCGCGAGGGTCGCCGGGCGTATGCCGCGGCGCATCGCGGACGTTCGGCTCCCACCTCCTCCTCCCGGCCTATGGAGATGTGCATGCTTGCCGGCCGTGCCATCATCCCCGCCGCTAGAGGCTCCATCTTCGGGGTCGTGTCTGCGAGCCATGGAATGCCGCCCTGCATCCCGTTCCCCCATTTTTCTTGGTGGACGAATCCCTTTCGGCTAGGAATTCCTACTTACGTTGACAATTATTGCATACTGCTCTACTAATAGATACGATACATTATTGTTTCCCTTGTTTTCTAATTCGACCTCCTCATTGTTCTCTGTTCTCTGGGGCCGGCGAACTTACATGGGGGTTGCGCAAGAAGAGGCCGCAAACGGCTGTACTATTGGGAGGAGGGGATCGAATGGAGTGGACGTATTCGCATCGGGATTCACCCTGTTGCAATTGTGCGCCATTGGCAACCTGCAGGATGTGAAAGATTACGTTTCGGGAGTGTTCAACAACGTTAACTTCGGCGATTACGATCGCCGTACGGCGTTACACATCGCTGCCTCCGAGGGGCATTTGGACATTGTGGAATTCCTCGTGAATATGGGTGCCCATATCAATCGTAGCGATAGGTGGGGCGGCAGCCCTTTAGACGACGCTCACCGTCACCGACACGCTGAGGTGGCGCGATATTTGAGGAGAAAGGGTGCCAAGTCGGGAAGTTTAAATCTAGCTGCCAATTTAATTGCCGCGGCCGCCGCAGGGGATATTGAGGAGGTTGCAGTATTATGTGAGAGCTTTGGTGGTACTCGTCAGATGGCTTTTGAGTTGGCTGAGAATGCTAGGCAACGGAACCAATCTTTTGACGCTAGCAACAGCGAGCCGACGGCCGCATCGAGGGACGCCTTGGACATTAACAAGGGAGATTACGACAAGCGCACGGCCCTGCACGTCGCAGCAGCCGGGGGACATCTCAGCGTGGTCGAATTGCTTTGTAAGATGGGCGCGAACGTCAACGTCGAGGATCGATGGGGCGGCAAACCGTTGGACGACGCCCTGCACAAGGGGAACGAGCAGGTGGCCGAGGTATTACTCAAATATGGAGCCACTAGCGCGAAGGAAGAAGCTCAGTGTCAAACTGATATTAATACGAGCTTAAAAAGCGACGCATCTTTAATATCTCAACACCCATCAGTAATAGATGATGACAATTTTTGTGTCGATTTCTCGGAACTCGAAATGATAGAGCGCATAGGATCGGGCGCGTTTGGAGAGATATACAAATGTCGATGGAGGGGTATTTTGGTTGCTGCTAAGTTAATCAAGGCGTTCAAAATTCAGAGGGAGTGGCTACTGAAGAATCGACCTCAATACTCTCCCCTAATACACGAACGCCGCCTTGAGGACATAAGCTTAACAGGTATTACGGATGAAGAGAAAGAAATGGCCCTCGAGGATTTTCGCAAGGAAATCGAGATCATGAGGAAATTACGTCATCCGAACATCGTCATGATGTTGGGATACTCTCAACATGAAGACCTGGATGTGATGATTTTGGAGATATGCAGGTGTTCCTTGCATGATGTCTTCCGGGCGAACAACATCAGTAATTCGCAGATATCCAAGCGGACCCAGATCGTGTATGCGCAACAGCTCGCACAGGGAATGAATTACCTACACAAGAGCCGTCCGCCAATCATTCATCGTGATTTGAGGCCTGCCAATATATTGATCGATGCCAATGGCGCGTTGAAAATTGCCGACTTGTATCTCGCGAAAATTCGGCCAGACCCAGAGCAGAAAGAGACCGATGCGTCCTCAATGATAATCGAGACTTGGCTCCAGGGAGTTTATCGCTACATGGCCCCGGAGGTTTTTCGACGTGAGGAGTATACCGAATCCGTCGATGTTTACTCGTACTCCATGGTCGTTTATCACATAATACTGGGTAGGCCGCCATGGGCAGGATCGTCGGAATTGGATGCTATTACAAAGGCGGCTATTGACGGAGAACGCCCATTCATACCACGTTACATCGATGAACGATTGAGCACGCTACTGAAACGATGTTGGGACGAGAATCCACGCGCACGACCCAGCTTTGAGGAAATCATAATCTGGTTGAATAAATACTCACATGATGTGTTCAAGTCGGATGATAAGGAGGTTGAACGCTACAAACAAACTGACCGCGGCCCTCATCGTCATCATCATAATCATACTCAGATCCAAACTAATGAAAAGAAGTGCGGGTGTTCGATTTCTTAGTTACCAGTAATTGAAACATGAGGTGTGTTGAAATATAACTGTGGCAATAATAGTGGAGAAGCAATTGGCAGCATTTTTGAAGAATCAAAAGATCTTATTGTTATCCACTTTTCCAAACTCAACCTCGACGAGTTTGAACGGATGCCATTTTCCTATCATCATAATTTTGATTGTTTCCGTACATTACCAATCGCTCTCGAGTGCACTGGAACTTTCTCTGTTTGCCCTTATCGATTTGTCACCTCCAGCGTTCTCGATCGTCTCATACGAGATCGTACTCACGGCTTCTGTGCCGTTCATCCCTCGTCGATCCGGATCGCCGCCCGCCTTTCCCGATCTGCTGCCTAGTTCCAACACCCTCCTGAGATCGAACGATTGCTTCGTCCTCAATAATATGCATAGCAATTTGAACTTCGCGCGTATCCTCTCCAGCGAGGAAGAAACGTCGAGCATCGCCGCTCTTGTCTGGTCGGCGCCTCTCGTGGTCATCGCTGCCTCATCCGAGTCCAGAAAGTCACTCGCACCGCCGTCGACGGATTTTCGCTCGTAGCAATCATCGGCGGAGCAACCATCGGCTGTGCACCCATCGGCGGAGCACCCATCGCCAGACGACGCCGACTCCGCCGACGCGCGACGTCGTCGTCCCGTCCTTTCCCTCGCATAGTGCGCCTCCTCGTCCCTTGTCGTGGGAAGGTGGCGATCATCCCGCGACAGGAGCGATTCCGGATCCGGGAACTCGTCGATCATGCGCGACACCTCGCCCGCCAGGATCCGACACCGTTCCATTCTATGGGCGGATTGCCCAGGCAACGTCATCATCCGCGACGACGACGACGACGACGATAACCCGTCGATCCCTTCGGATATTCCCCGCGCGAAGTCGCGGTAATATCCGAGCTCCAATCCCACCTCCCATCCCTTCGACGTGCCGATGTCTAGACCCGAGAGGTACCCGTCGCGCAGGCCGGCGGACCTGCCCTCCTCCCTGCCGGATAATGCGATATTCTCGAACGGATCCACGGCGAATCGATATAGGAGGGCATCGTCCCAGTGATCCGATGACGACGACGACGATGGAGAGTCGTCGTCGTCTGCGTCGCGGCGGGATTTGCCCATGTTTGGGCGGTCCGTCGTCATGTTTTGAATGTTCCCCACCACCCAAGCCAGTATTTAGATCGCTTACTTTTTTCGCTACTAACTTACTCTATTCGCTAAAATA